>JANIJG010016434.1:12016-52656 GCA_024611175.1 Megaceryle torquata
GCCACTTCAATTTGCCCTTATTATCAACCTACTGTCAGCAATTAATTAGGAGCAAGGAAGAGGCCCAAAGTATTTACAACTGACTTGGCCCTTGAATTTACCGAGCCAAATGCTCGGTAATGCTGGGTTACTAGAGCCCTTCCCAAGGTATAACAGTCTTTTCTTGTTTGGTTGATTTTTTTGTTGGGTTTTGGTGGTGTTTATTTTTACGAGATGATGGGAACCAGGAACCATAAAAGCAAGAGAACAAACACACATTAGAACAAAAATAAAGGTATCAAAAAAAAATTTATAAAGCACACATTACACAAAAGAGAACGTAGACAGTCAGTCCAAAGGTTCAGTTTTATAGCAAGAGGAGACATGTAAACGACAGGAACAAATTCAGACTGCTAAACATAAAACTAAGATTTTAGGTTTTAAATGGCAGCTTTTTGTCACTCCTTAAATAGAATTATGTATAAAAATACTGTCTTGCTAACTGCAAGTGGAATGCAGAAAAGCAATCTGGTGACTGACTGCAGTGGGTAATTGCAAACAAATATTCTGGATACTTGGACTCCTCTGTAAGCTCTTAATCAATGTTAGAGGACTCGCATGAGAAATGGGGAGACTCCTAGCTTTGACTAGCAAAGACCAAAACACAGCAGACATAATGGCAATAAAGATATTCTTCTTAATACTGTTGTGATGTCCAATAAAGACAGAGAAATGACAATAGTCTCACAATACGTTACTCCACAGTAATAATACAGTAAGTAAAAAGTTGTTTATTAAGACTTGTTGATTACCTATTTTTTCATCAACTTTTTCTTCTTCTACTTCTTCAGCCTCTGTTGTACAACGATACCCTTTTTTCTTAAGGACGTGACAGATCAGGATCCCCAAAAGACCCATGATGAAGAAAACAGGAACCAGTGCAAAAGCAATATACTCTAGGTGCTCAGCCTTGCCATCATTGCCATCAGTTTTAGTTGTCAAAGTAGTTGTCTGTAAACCATAGCTTGATAAAACGTGGAGAAACTCTCCATTATCTACACAAACAAACAAACAGTTATTACTATACACTGTAAATCACTTCAAAACATTTAGAAAATTACAAGCATGACCAAATCCTCATAGTGTCAATGCAATCTGCCTTCCGTGATGACTTAGGCAGCACATACTCTATTGGCTGAGAGCTCACACCAGTAACAGTAGACATTCCCTCTTCATAAAACAATTACAAAATATCTAACACACAAAAACCCCACATGATATTTCTTCAGTGTAACAATGAAGAACACTATTCTAGCCTGATAGGCCTGTAAACATAACAAGAGGGCTTCACAACTCTCACTGAAGAGTAACACCACCACTGCTCCTTCTTCCTCTCAGTGAGGCAAATGCCATAGCATTTCTCAGGTCCTAGCTTCACACAACACTGCTAAAAAAAAAAAAAAGTGGCTCCTTCCCTAATAGTTGAGTACACACAGGATTTAGTACCAACCCTTGCAAAGAAAAAGTATCAGGTTTGAGAGAAATGGGCTTGATGTTTTCTCTTAACAGTGGGACTTCAGAGCATAAGAAATCCAAACATTTACCCTCTCTCATCAGCATAAGGTGGGCTCATTCTTTGCTTAAGTTTTGTATATCATTACATATTTAAACTTAAAACAGCATGGGATAGAGCCCTTGCTGTTGTTTGCAAACAATTTAAGTTGTAGCATAGGCAAACACAAACTCTATACCCAGAAATAAGCATTTTTGTTTTAATTAAGCTCTGAATTTAGCACGTGTATATTCCACGTTAGAGACAATCCTTTTGAGCTACCAAAAGCAAGAATATTTACATTACTTCTGAAGTTCATTAGGCCAAATGGTGCTAAAAGCAGCTCTGATTAGATCAGGTTGCTCCATCTGAAGGATGGACATTCCACAACATTTCTAGGCAACCTGTTCCAATATTTAACCCCTTTTATAGCCAATATACGGATTAATTAAAATCTCAGTATCTTCTTATATATAAAATATAGTTCAACTATTCCACTAAATCAAAAAAATACACATTTGCATATTCACAAGTCTAGAATTTATACACACACACTACCCCCCTCCATACAATAAAGACTTCAATATTACTTTTCCAATATGCAAGTTTATTCCTGCATTTCTACCCTCCACTTCATCTGGAGACAATTTTTTGAAGTAGGAAAGCATGACCACAAAGCCCCCCCCCCAATCTAACACAATTTCAAAACATTTTCCATCCATTTCCAAGGATATTAGGACTTATGAGAAAATCATTTACATGACAGTGACACCTCCACAACAGATGTCTAGAACATTCAAAACCCTCCCTTTAAGGAAAGAAAATTAAAAAGAGGCACAAATCAAGAACAAATGTAGAGCTTCCTGCTGAAAAGACTGTTATTCCACGAACACATCTCCACTGGCTGTGTAACTAAATTGTATTTGAAAAATACCAGTAAGGTGACAGATGAGTAAGAAAAGAGATACAAAAAAAGGGTATGCAAAACTGCAATGAAATTAGCTGTCCTTATATCTAAACAATAAACCTTTTCTTTTTAACTATTTCTGACTTTTTCAGGACCATCTTGAATTGTTGGTTCAGTAGTAGTAATAGATAACACTTGCTTAAAGTGGAAAAAACACTGGCACCTCTTTGATAAAACCCCATTAGCAAAAAGAAAATAAAAAGAAGAGGCATTAAGCATTTCTCCAATTTTCTTGACAATAGTAGGAATGCAGAAAACAAGAAAGAAATGCAAATAAACTACTCCATACATCATGAGGCTAAATGCTGAAATAAAATCTCAGGATGTTTGCTTTGGACAAAGCTGGATGGTCTAGTTTTCTCCCAGAACCAAAAGGGAAAGCTATTCGCTTTTAAGTAAGGCCAGCACTCCTACAGATAACTGTATGCAAAATTTACTATTCAAGGAGAAGCTTTAAATTATGCTCAAGTAGGACAATTAAACAATGTATACAATTTAACACTTTAAGACTGCAATTGCTTTACACTACAAGAAAACAAAAGACGGATAGATTAATGGACACAGTTGTGATCTTACATACAGTTTGTTTACTAAACATTTATAATTCATGTCTTAATATACAAACATAAAAAGGTTCTTGGAGCATGCTCCAAAAATAAGGGCAGGAGGATAATTATATGTAAATATATATATATATGATGTCCCTTTTTTTTTAAGTCATAAATTTGAAACCCCAACTTGACACAGCCAATGAAAACATACATAAACTTAAAATACAATGCTTATTCACAAAGCTGCATATAAGCAACTGAAAAATTACACAAAGGATACAGGAAAGTTGGTCCCAAATGATATTAAATGTTCACAGAAAGCAAGAAAAAAACCCTGTATCAATCTGAGCCAATCAGAAGTTCACAGGCAACTCCATCAACAAAGCTATGTAACATCTTCAAAAGGACAGATCATTGCTGAGCAACCTTTAGATACCATCCCCACCCTCCAAAAATCAAAATCATCAGAAACTCCTCAGGTTGATATTCCCAGCCTATGTAAATGCATACATGGTAAGAACCAGGGTTTGAGTTTCTTTCTTTCTACCTACATAATTAGGTCTGTGATTTAATTTAGTACTTCTGTTAGTAGACTGCCATTCAAAACATCAATGAGCAAACCTCATCAGCTACAATCTAATCTGTAGCAAAAGGCAATGACAATCTAGACAAACACTCAAAGGATGGATACAACCTATACAAGTTAAAAGACAATTTAAAAAAAAAAAATGCTGGAACTGTGTGCCTCTAATGGCACTTTTTTTCCTGAAATAAGGATGTCAAAACACTTGTAACTTATCAACTGAATGCTCTGCAGCATACCTTAGTCCACTAACTGGATTGATTTAAAGAGCTTTTGCACTAGGCAGAAAAACACACTTAGAAGTATTTCTTCCCCATTAAAAGTGCATTAACAAACATCAATACTCCAACACACCAGCCTATACAGATGAGCTTAAGTGATTTTTCTTCAGTTGTCCTTAAATACCTAAAAATCTAATTCTCCCATTAAAATTCAACAAGATACATGCAATTTTGCAGGGTATCCTACTTGTAAAATAGCAAATCAATAATATTTCTATATAAATACGTAATTTATACAAACTCCATAAACTGCCTGACGACATTCTTTTTATGTTCAGAGATGTAAAAAGTCACTAAAAGTAAACCAAAACTATCCTAGAAGAAATTAATTAGCTGGATCAGATACTTATTGCTGTGTAACCTTATTACCAGAGCAAAGCACTCAGATTCCATTATCAGACACCCTATACACCAAGAAGTCTGCCCTCAAAAACTTCAGCAGTTATGACATAATGCAAAACCAAAGCTCGCCTGGCTAATGAGCAATATATTTTTATGTCCCAAGTCATAGCTACATCATTCATTGTCTGTTCTCTAATCCTCTTCCCCAGAGGCATATTATGCTTATTAACAGACGATCACCTACCTCATTCTCATGAGGTATGCTTCACAATGGTTTTTTAATGACAAGTTCAGGCCATAGAAATCTTCCTTGACTCAAGTCAATCCATATAGAAATTAATTTGCTTTGGTGTTTTGCATTTTTATATACCTGCCATTGTATACCAGTGTACATATCAAAAATACTTGAAGATGTGATCTACATAAAAATATTTAGGAGCAATACTCAGCACATGTAAAATGATGCTTAAGCTGTTCATCATAGATTGCATTCATGCTACTAATTCAGATCCCATGTATTCTTGTTTGCTTGAAAATGAATACATGTTAGGTATTGAACTTGAATACTGTCTGACCTTACTTAACCCTTGCCTAGAAAGTAAAATATAAGGACAGTTAACCTCAGACAGGTCTTTTACACTGGTTCTAACCATTACTACTCTGACATAAATATTGTTTTTTTCCATCTCTGCAATGGCTCAAGAAAATTTTACCTTAGGAAACAGAATATAGGATGAAAAAGGTTAGCACATCATGAAACTGCAATTTTTACATATCCTAGACAGATCTATTGACATTCTAGTTAAAGACTGTGTCCCTTCCACATTAGTAAAGTAACGTTTGACAACAAAATTATTCCAAGACTACAGTGTGCTGAAGGCTGCGGTAAGAAAGAAGCCAGAGGGGACAGTGTAAGCAAAGGTATTGCTCTGTAACAGGCTTTCTTTCCCCATAAAGTTTTATAATCTCACAGAAAAGAGAGATGGGAGCACCTTAGAGAGGTCATCCCACCGTCAAAAAGCAGGATTAACTGTACCTAGAAAACCATCTGCCAAGCATGGCTAAAGATCCTTTAAAGGTGATGACTTGCCCTCCACACCTATTTTCTTTCTCACTGCAAATGGAGGGTCAGAACAATTCTTCCTTTAGTATCTACTACCACAGTACCAGATCCTGCTTGTACTGAGTTACAGAACTACTCTTTCTTTGGTTTTAGCTGCACGTACTAGAAAAGCTTTTGTACCTGGCATGATCACTAGGACCTCCCCAGTATGAGTCCCAGTTATCTCAAAGCTCTGCCTTTAGTATTGATCTAAATAGGCAATTCTCAATTTTTTCATAAAGCACACAAGAAATCTATAAATATTTAATATTGCATACAGAACAGATTCTTGAAAATATAAATCTTTTTTGGTAACAAAATCAAATCTGTTGTATAAGCAATATAAAGCTAATTTAAACAATGCATCATATCTATATTACTAAATCTCCTACACTAAACTTAAGCATAATCTCCATCTAGTGATCACTTCAAGCACATCCCAGTTGTTTCCGTATTGTTTAATTTACAGAAACAGCCCATAAACAATGATGTAATAATCTCTCTGCTCTACTGATAAAGAATCCTATTTGATTACTCTGGATTTTGCCGCCCTTTATGCCCATGCCATTTATTTCTTAGGTCATGGCATTTAAAGAACTTTGTTTACATTTTATTAATTTGATTGTTCTAGCAATCTACCTGCTAAAAATAAGTACATACATATTCACTATCTTCTTCTCCATAAAGTTCAAGGAGTTACATGAACATATTTCCCTTTTTCAGGCATGAAAATGCAACGTAGCTATCAATCTCACAGTATACACCAACTACTGCTGGCCTTAATGTTAATTATTTAGAGAAATTAAACATGATCAATATACAACCTGTTTGGGGTTTGTTTGGTTTTGTTGTTTTGGTTTTCTTTCTTTCTTTCATACCTGGATCACTTTTTGTTCAAATCACCATGTGGACCCTTTAAAGGGCATAATCAAAGGTCTGTGTGAACTGGCAATGCCACGAGAAGGAATGGCCAGGAAGCTGTGACCTCAGTTCACCCTGAAAGGAAAGGGCACCCAGTGATCCATCCTCTTCCTGGCTCTAGGGGAAGTATACCATGAACTGCATTAAACTATAACAACACTTCCTAACCTCCAGGCTAGACATCTAAGGCAGACAGATGTATGTTTCAATTTAAAGCTTTCATTTTATGTATCATTTAAAGTATTTTCTTCTTATTTTAAACTACACACTTTTAAATTCAGGGATAAGTAAAAAAAAAAAGTTATTAGCTTAATTTCCAAAATATACACTGAATACCTCATTCAAGAATTTAAGAAAATGAACTTTATTTTTAATAACTAACATAATGGAATTCTAGTGAAATTAATTAAATGCCAAAAATGGCCAGTTTATGTCCCTTGGCATTTCAGAAGCAGCAGATATTCTCTCAAAGTAAAGAAGTTCTAAATCAGCTATCTACTTTCATTCATTACATCTAACTTATTTAGATATGAAATAAAGCATTCTAATAGAGCTGCAGTAGGGGTTTCTGTTAAAGTCTAATTTGATGTTTAAGATTCTTAATTCAAGTGCTTACAGCAAAGGTTTTTAGAACTCTGATGGTAATTGTGTACTGATTTAATATAAGTTGTAGTTATTTTAATAACAGTAAATTTAGCCAGAACAGTTTTCTGTGACATCAAATTAAATATACTTTTTAAGAGTTATTGAATTTAAATAGTATTTCTCTATTCTGGACAGTACAGTTAAATTGTTTTGGCATAACTCAGCAGATGAAATAACAAGCAATTTCAATCACAAGTCGAAATATATGACTGCCCAAAACAGGCACACACAAAGATATTTAGTAAATGTTTGGGCTTCTGTGCCTTACTAGTAAAGTGGTAGCTACAGAAGAGACTGCACAAACCATAAAAAGGCAGCAAAGAACAGTTTGCCTTTTTTTTTTTTTAAGTTTTCTAGATTAAAAAACTCTTAAGTGAAGAAAACCTATTACCTACCATTTGCTTCATCTATTGTTCGAGGAAATTGTACTTTAGGGAATATGCATAAAGTGAATAACAAAGGAAAACCACCTATCATCGAAGAGGAACATTCAAAAAGTTTGTGAATTCCGCTTAACTTCGGGCTTCCTTGAAGTCATCAGAACCCACAACCAGAAGTGAAATAAGCAGGAAGTCTGATGAGAAAAAGGAAGCTACATGATGAAAGAACATACTGGCAGGTAGTAAGAGTGCTGCCAATTGCCTTAGAGGTTAGGCAAGGTTGTTTAAGGCTTGCAGTTAAGAACAGGCCTCAAAACCTTCATTAGATTTGTCTCAAGTGAGCAGAAGGATCAACCACATTTCTTTAAAGATCCTTCTAACTGCACCTACTCTGAGAACATTAATAGCCAGATGCATGCAGCAAGTCTCAGGGATCACCTACCAGAACACAATACTTAACAGCATCCTTACTGCACAACATTGCATTCAAAATGGTAAAACTGCAAGCCTTTTGTAGTACCTCAAGACTGTTAAGAGTCCTCAAACTAGAGACCGAGTCTTCTGCTCACTGAAGTCATAACAAAAACTGCAACTGTGGGCAAATTTTTCAGCAAGTCTGGAATGAGAGCTTTGTAGTCTGACAGATAAGTCTCCACCCTCATGAGTTCTTTTCTAATCCGTATTTATTTCTAACGTACATGTCCTATCAACACTTTCAGTGTTGTCTGCAAAGTTTCAGACAGACTTCCCTGAAAGCCTGGGGGTGGGGACTCAGAGAGGAGGTATCACCTATGTAAGGATAGGTCCTATTAACAGCGAACAAACTACGGCTAAAAGCATTACTGTATAATGCAGGTAACCCTCAACATCTTTGAACCATTGCAATTTTTACATTCCCAGATGGACCTTCTAAAGATCCAAAAATAAGAAGACGAAGCCTAAATCATCTGTTAAGAATTCAGTGAGAAAAATAATTAAAAGTATCCAGAGCAGTTTTGTCCTGTTGAGAAAGGAAAAGGTTGCAATATTAAGGCCAGTTAACAGAGACTGTCCATTTCTTGTTCATGATGCAATATGCAGTTGATAATGCTGTGGAAACATACACAGAGACAAAAAAAAAGATCATGTTTTGGTGTTTTCCAGCGTTAGAATTGTAATGATGTAGAATTCTTATGATGTAAACTGCTTTGGTCACTACTCAAGCAGCACATAGCTCCTGCTACAAAAGTACATAGGACTGATCCTTTCTATTTGCATTTCCTTTGGAAAAACTTCCCTCAAATTTCAGATTTCAAATACAATTTGCACTGCATGCAGCTACTACATGCATTTATTAAAGCCCACTTCACCAGTCTGACTGTTTAAAAAAAAATAAAATTAAAGAAATCCTTCCAGGACACACCAAATATTTAAAAGTATTCCATATCATTGCAAGCATTAAATCAGTGCTACCAAACACATATCAATGCATTTCTGGAAATGAATATTCACACTAATTTATATGAGTCAAGAATCAATTTTAACCACAACCAGTATATTTCCTGTGTGAAGATACAGCAGCTAAAGTGACAGAAAGCAGCTGGCAAACTCAGAGGAAGAAGAAAAAGACCACCTATTCTTTCATGGTTTACGTATTTCCTGCTAGATTTGCCAACTTTTAGGTTTCACAAGTAGTCCTATTAATTTAGACTAAATTACTGCTGTTGTTGTTAAATCCTACCAATGCATATGGTATATTAACAGTCCTCCAGCATAATTTCCTTCAAGCTCAATAAAACGATGCTGGGTATAAACATCTCTAAGAAGTCAGTACAAGCCTATGTGTACCCATCCTTCAGTTTACTAAAGTAAACTCTTTTCAAGATACCAGCAGTAAACTGTATAGTAACCTCAGCATGTAGAAACATGCAGTATACACCACAGTAACAACCATCAAAAAGCAAATTAAGTTCTATCTGTTAAAAATATTTTATGCTGAAGCAACTGAGAAGAGAGGAGGGAAAAAAAAAAACACAAAACCACCTTTTTTTTTTGTTTGTTATCAAAGTGAAGAAGAAAGAAAAATGCACAATTTCTCTCCTCTTCTGCATACAAAACCTGAAAGAAATCAGTTAGGGCCTTGGAGAACACCAACTACCAGTCAGCAAAAATTTGAAATTCAAGATGCTTGAACTCATTCAGCAGAATCAATTAGCTAGGGAGAAAAAAAATAAAATAAAAAGTCTGACAATGCACTATTTTACTGTCTCCAGTTGTGCCTAGTGGTACTTATTTCTTTCCAGTCTCATGAAGAGACGAATGGACTGGATGACAGTCCTTTCATTCCTCTTGCTTTCGGAAAACAAATAGTAGGCAATAGGTATCCCAGTCGTTTCTCACAGATGTACTTAAGTGTAGAAGAGACTAGAAACATTTTGTACCTAATTTTATGCTAATAAGTATGCTCATGCTAACTGTTTCCAGCTCTAACAAGCTGGCACACTCTTATCAGTTGCGTACTACCCAAAGGTAATTAAACTGATCAGCCTGAAATTCATGCCATGTAAAAATGAGCATCTGACTAAACACAAATGTTGTAGAAGCATAGACAACACACACAAAACCACTTCAGACTACACAGACAACAAAATCAGTTTCACTTTGACATTACTAGTACCATAACATTTGGGGTTGGATATAAACAAAGAAAATGTCATCTAAAACTAACTTCCTCTGGCACTTTTAGTAAGTCTGTGAGTGTTCTTCGGGCATCTTAAAGTCAACAGATTTTCCAAAACCTAAACCACTACACGAGTTTAACCTCACAACAGCCCGTAAAGTAGAACCAATTCTTTGATGGATTTTTACTTTGTGATCCATTCGATTCCAGGTTGAAGTGAAATCAGCTGCGGAGGAGTTGCCAGACTCGAGTTTGGAGAGTTCATTAGGGACTTTTCTTTCTCCCCCACCCCCACCCAGCTCGTGGCCGTACCTGACTAAATTAACAGTTCGAGGCCGTGGCTATCGCAACATGAAGGACCGCTTTATGGCAAAGGCACTCAAACGGGGAGAGTGGACAGCACCCCCGCCTGAGAGGGACCCAAAACCTCCGGGACCCAGGAGGAGCTCCCGGGGTGCCCAGGAGGAGCCGCCACCATCGGCCGCGATTCTCCCGGGACCTCGCTTCTGACAGTCTGGAGAAACTTCGTCCGCTGCAAACGCGGAGCCTCGCCCTCCTCCCTGCTAGTTCCCCGCGGGCTGCCCCGGGGAGGGGCGGCGAAGGGTGGCGAAGGGTAGTGCCCCTCTCCTGCTCCTCAACTACGGGCCGCGGCGGAGGGACTCAAACTCAGGTTCCCCGAGTCACCAGCTTTGGACCCGCGGGGGGGAGATGAGGGGTTACGTGCTCCCGGTGGAGAAGCAGCAGAGGCGTCCGAGGCACCCGCCCGAAGCCGGCCAGACCCAGCGGCTCAAGCCTGTCGCCGAGGTCACCGGCGGCGGCGGGAGCCCGCGGGCTGGAAGGCTCTGGGGCCGCCAGCGGAAAGCGAAGTGGTCCCGGCTTCAAGCTTCCCCTCCGACAGAGCTCCCACCCGCGGCGAAGGACCGAGGCCGCAGTGACCCACCGAGAGAGGAGCGGTTGTCCAGCCGGGCAGCTGTTGAGCCCAACGAGGGCAAAGTCAGCGGAATCCCACCGATCGCTGGCGGCGCCATACCCAGGACCTCACCCGCTCTGCCTCCGCGCTGGCAGCCCCGCTGCCACCGCCCGGCCCGACCCGGCCCAGCCCACGGCGGCGGCGGGGCACGCCCTGCCCGCAGAGCGCCTGCGCGGGACGCCGGCTCGGCCCGCGGCGGTGCTGCGCTGTGGTGAAGCGTCCCCGCCCTCAGTGAGGCGGGAGACTTCAGCTGGTCCCGGGACTCCTAAGGGTGGCGGGTGTGTGTATGTGTATGTGCTGAGGCTGTGCCGTGAGAAGCAGCTGTACGCAGCGTGCCGCTGCCTGGCTTTGACCTAGGCGAAGACCTTTGTTATGCACTTCTGAGAGGATTTTTCCAAGGTTGTTCCCCGCCACCAGAAGCGACGAGTGTCGTAGCTTCTAGAGGTGTTTTTCTGAGTCTGGCCAGCCGCCGGCCCCCTCAGCCCAGGAAGCGCAATGCTGGGGGCAGCACGGAGGCAAGATGGAGGTAGGGCAGCGTGTCCTAAAGGATCCGGGTCAGGCTGAGCTAACTTCTCGCCCCGCTTCCTTAGCATTTGTTGTGTGCCTTAGCGGGTTCCGAGCACCTGGGGTGCTGTGGCACGCTCATGGGGGGTGCCTGGGGTCTCCCATCCAGGCAGGTTTAGGTTTGTCTCCCTTGAGACCAAGGAGTTTGTGCTGTAGCCAGAGAAGGCTTGTCTGCCACTGTCAGCCACCAGTGGCCTTGCTTGCCATGCCAGGAGCATCTTCACTGCCAGGGCATAGTGTGGCACAAGGGCTGTGGAGATGTGCAGGGATAGTTGCTCTGCACTGGGGTCTCCCTCACACCTGTTTGTTAGCAGAGCTGTGCTGAAGGTTCTCAGTGTAAGGGCAGGGCATTGTGCTTCCCCGAGGGGCTGCAGGACCAGGAAGTTGCCACCATCACTGCAGTATTTGCTCCAGGACTCACAAGTGTTCAGAAACTAAATCTGACCTGTGCTAGCTGTGGGGACATTGCTATTACCTCTATTACCTCTTCCCATCCGTGAGGCCTCCAGTTCATGTTTTATTCCTTAGTTCTTCACAGCTAAACTCCAGCTGAGATTTACAGTTCGGTAATCTAACCAGACCTTAGCTTGGACCTTTGCCTATTTTTTATTTAGCATCTGCAACTGGACTGACTTTTCTACTGACGTGGCATGAAACTGTCATACTCTTGTATCAAGGCAGAGGAAATTTTAGCTTGCCTGTAGTTCCAGATATATTGCTCTAAATTATTCTAATCTAAATAATTTATTTCCTTGTTTCTTATTTTAAGTACCGAAGAAAAAAAAAAAAGCCACCATTCATTTAAGAAACAGTATTGCAAGTATTATAAAGGCAGATAGATTCTTCAATTCTTTTTTCATCTAGTACCAATGATGTGTACAGAAATACCCTTATCAGCCGCAGACCAGAGCTATCCGCAGCTAAATTCACTACACCAAGACTGCCACCTTCTTGTTTGGGACAATCGGCCCATCTGACATCTCTCTGCTGCACACACACACACACTACACACCCCCCAGTCTTCTATTCCAGTAAAGAAAATATGCATAAAATTATGTAATGAAAAATACTACATCAATTCCATTTGTGCACTTGAAAAATAAGCCATTCTGGAAATGGCAGCTCTGGAAATAACCACATTTTTAACCCTTTTCCTCTATGCTTGACTTTCAGCTCTATTCATGGTAGGAAGTATAGCCACAATTATTTTTTTTTTCTTTTTTCAGAGATACACATATGAAAAAATCAGGTTTATTTAGTATTTGAGATAAACATGTTGACAAGCAAAAAGGTAAAAAAGCTTTTATTCTTTTGGACACAAGGGAAAAAGGCCTTTCCAGAGAATAAGCATTTTCTGAGTCTAGCGACAGAACACTATTGATTGTTTAGATAGTTGTTTACATTTACATTTTTAGCATCTATGAATACCATGATTTCACAATTCCTTTCACAATTCAAAGTTAGGTCTTGACAGAAGCAAATTCTGAAACACTTTAGCTGAGTTTGACTGCTGTTTGCTCATCATTAGTACTCAAATACAAAAGGCAGTACAGCAGTCTTGAGAACAGATGATTTAAGCCATGAGAAAGTTATAAAATAGATAATAAAAATAAACTGTTAAATCCCAATTAAAAAAAAAAAACAAAAACCAGCCAAACAAAACCAAAACCAACAAATAACTAAAGCTACAGAATGGAGAACATAAGCAGAATAAGTAGGGATCACTCATTATTTTTTATTATTTTTTTAACTTGTGTATCAAATGAAATGCTCAGCCTGAAGGAGTTCAAGAATTTAATGAATATAACTTTATAATTGGAAATGCTTCTTCTCAGTCAAGGAGATAACCAAGAACTTGAAATCTCATATTTCTTCTTGAAGAATTGATGGGAGACTTACGTACTTCTTAGCAAAGGAAAGAATGAGCAGAACTGTCCATTTCAACAGAAGAGGAAGTCAAGCAGCAGGAGACAGGCTTCTTTGCACTTATAAAACAAGACTTTCTTCCTCTAGGGTTTCCTACAAAAGATGCTGCTGCTCACCCGAGTTGCCTCTGCTCTGTCTCTTGAATTTGGATTTATTCTCTTTTCGAGTGTATGGTTCTGTGTCAACTGCACTCAGTATTGCAAAGGACAGCCTCTGGGAGAGGGGATTCCTCCTTTTCTCTTTGGTTACGTGTAGCATTGTGCTTCCAAACTCACAGGTAACTGCACAATTCAGCAGGATTTCTGAACCAAACCTGACACCATGAAACAAGCTCTCCAGAGGCAGGCTTTAGCTCAGTCTCCCTCCGATTTCATAAAGATTGTACTTCTTAAAAAAAAAAAAAAAATCAACCAATTAGAGAACCAATCTGTGTTTACAACACAGCCCACAAGCGGTGAATCGACAATTTCCCAGGCAGCAACTTCCTTCCCTTCTTCACCCACTGGAACAAGCACCCCTGGGCACTGGGGAGCTTGTTAATCAGCTTTGCTACTAGAAGTTCTGTGAAACTACCTGCCAGCTTTTATGGACAACAAACTTCACTCAAAACACTATAAAATTTCCTGAACAGACTCAGAACTGTGTTGCAATATGTTTTCATTGACTCAATCTATGTCAGTTGTTTCCTCGAGGTTTCTAAAAGATATCTTCAGTTTGTTCTTCTTACTAGAGTATGCAATGAGTTAGGAAACACATAAGCAGCTTTTCTACAAACCAGACAAATAATTTTCTTCTTTAAGTAGTCTTGGCTTTACTCGCTACCAATTCTTGACAATTCATTTCAACCCCAAATTTAATGATCTTATTTTGTACATAGCATGTGCATGCACTTTGAAGAGTTTAGGTTTTGCCTGTTTTCATACATATTATGTACTTCTGCATTTCCCTTGGAAATCCTCACTACTGTTACTGGAAATTTGGAAAATATATATGCCTTTTCTTCACCTTTATAACTAAAAGGTATGTAGGTTTTGCTTGGTATTTCTCTGATATTTTATTTTGAATCGTGCTGTAACTCAGGTATTATTCAGAGGATGTCTTGTTAATTTACCTGATTTTTTCCCTTTTTGTTTCATTGTTGGCTTTCTTTATTGGAAGACTTTCTCTGGATTTCATTTTTATTGGTAAGAAAGCCTGAACAGGACATCCTCATCTGTAAAAGTTACAGAAACTAAAATATTGGCAGCATTTTTACAATATTTCAGCCTGACAGGTTGAGAAAATACCAGTAAAGAAAGTGAGTTATAAGGGTAGCGTTTTTCTAGAAGCAATCTCTCTCTCTCCTGCTCCGTCTCTTTCTCTACCTGTTTCTTTCATGATACTGTCCCTCTAATGCAATAATCAGCTAGATTACAGGACTTTCTTTGTGAACAGGAATTCAGTTTCAGTTTTATTTATACCTATGTAAGGTCAGGGTTGTGGCTGCCACCTTTTAACCACTAGATTTTTGGTTTGGTCGGGACTGTCTCCTCTTTGTTTATAATGAGTCCCACTGATGAGGATAAAATCAGTTTCTTTGGATCAGAGAGAATAAAAAAATCTGGACTTGATTCTGGAGCCAAGTTGTTAACGCTGCTTGGCTGAGAAGAAGAGAGTAAGGTTATGGATGCTGTCCCAAGGACAGAGCCAATACTTCACACTCATCTGCATGTGGATTAAGAAAAACCTATAGCAAACAAGAATTGGAGCCTAGCACATCCCTCCAGAATGACAGCCCTTAACATTATAGCAATTGTGGTAGGGAATAAAGAGACTAGTGGTGCAATTAGCTTTAATTCTTAAAACTGTCGTAAATGCCATTACATTTCCTGAGATGCCAGATTCTGTTGATACTCTGTAGGTGTTTCCCAAGAATGCCTCATAGTTAGAGCTCTCCCCAGGGGCCTGAAGGAGAGGAATGTTGAAATTCTGGATTCTGATTTGGTTTAGGCATGATTTGGTATTAGCTAGGTCCTAAAGATCAAAACAGACGTGCCTTCAATGCCTGGGAAACTTTAAAGGCTATGCTGTGGCTCTTAGGAAGCTCTGCTGCTTCCTAAATTAATCAATAGCTTTGTGCTTCCATGGAATATAGCAAGTTGCATGTTATTAGATCAGCTTCTTGGAACATAGGGAAAAGAAAGGAACTAGAGCAGGTACCAAGTAGCTTCCAGGCTTGACAAGAAGGCTACAGGAAAACAAAACGTCCATCCTATGCTGAAAGCAGCTGTGAAAGAAGACAAGTGGTTTTGAATGGTGTGGAGAACCATATTATGAACGTATGATGTATAGAGTGGCTTGCTTGGGTGTGGTAGAGGCAGAAACTGAAATAGCACAAAGTAGACCAAGTCCCTTCAGATGGGGTTTATTCTGGCACAGTTAAGGAATTTATCAGACTTTATTGTATCAGAATAAATCAGAATTTATTAGTAAGCAAAAATCAGCATGTATATTAAAGTTTTATATTCTAATGCTTATTTAAAGTAAATTAAAAGTGAAGCAAAGGTCTACAATAATGAAGCCTGTCTCCGTTTAAGGCTCAGGGCAAGGATTTCTCTCTATTAGCCCCTTTCCCCCCTCCCTCCCTCCAAGGGTTAAAAAAGGGAATAAGGAAAAAAAAGAAAAAAAAAGCCTCACCCAAGATTGGACGTTAAGACTGTAACAAATTCAATGAATAACAGGAGAAAAACAGAAAAAGGGGTATTAAGGACAGAAGGATACAGAACTCCATCCAAAACCCTCTCTGAGACAGCGATGGATCGTGCAGCGCACATGGGGTCGGGGCCAGCCCTGCTGAGATGCCCTCGCAGCTCCCAGAGAGGAAGGAAAAGCCCCCACTCCAAACTCCCTGTCTCCTTGTTCTATGGAGTGTGGCAGGGAAGAGGAGGGAATAACAGCTGCCCTCGGACTCCTCAGGGCCCTGGGTTACCACCTGTGCCCCCCACTCAGTCTGTTCACCCTTAAACCACAACAAAGCCTGAATCCAGTCATTCCCATTCATACCTTATTATGAATTAATCTGGTGGAGTTTGAATTTGTCAACAGCTGGACAAGTACTCACTGGGGAATTCAACGATAGTGCTGGTAGGTGTAAAACTGAGAAAGCCCAGCAGTATTGTGTGAAGTCACTAAGCATGAAAGAATTGGCTTAATTTATGGCCTTATTACTAATATCATATTCACATGTAGTCTGCATGCCTAAAGCTATATGTGTACATACAAAAAGATATTTAAAACTATAAATATTCTATTAATATTTTGATTCAACTCTAATAATTTTGACAGCATCCATAAATCAAAATAGCAGAGTAACACAGGAAGGTCACTTTTGCATTTCAGCAATTGGGGAAGCAAGAAGGATGTGCAGAACCATGTGTGTGGAAACCTGGAACCACTTGGTTCTGTGGTGACTTTGCCTGTGTAAAGGGGGACAGAAAGTACTTCTGAGCAGAGTCACTTCCCATCTTCTGCCAATGTCAGACTTGCACTCTGTGTTGCATTGCAGCTGTTTTCCAATTCCCAGAGCTAGTGAGAAGATCAGTACAAATTTTTAAGCCTGGATATTCTAATTAACATAATTCTATTTATTTGTTTTATCCAGCCAGTGTGAAGATACTTGTTATCCTCATCTTCTCTATCCCTGTTCCTATTAGGAAAACAGAATAATCAAAGGCTGGATTTCTTTCAAGTTAGATGTTTTTTAATGTTCAAAACTTCAGATAAATTTTGAAGTAACTCTCCTTTGCTTCTGAGATTTGATTGTCAATAACAAACTGCCTGTCCTCTAATATGATAGTACTAAATTTATTTGAAAAGGAGAGTAAGTATTTTATGAAGTATAAATATTAGCTGAGTTTCCATATAATAGATAATTCAGGAGTGACTTTGCCCAGACAAAGAGATTTGTTCTTCAGTAGAAATGAGCTTCTTGTCTTTCCCCATTTTCTGTCTTCTTTACAGACCAGTCCTTCTAAAGCAGTCCTCTGTCTCCAGAGTCATATGAGAGATAGCAGTTAGTTAAGTTCCTATAAGAAGAGATTAGTAATGACAAATATGCTACCATGGGCTCTTCAAAAAAGTAGCATTGTAATATATCTGCTCCCTTATGATATCATTAAAGTTTGTTGTTTTTTTTTTCTTTTTGGAAAATGTGTAGAGCTAATGTGAAACCAATTGCATTCTGATTTTTTTTTTTCCGTACTGGTCTAACATAAGAGTAAAAAATGGTAGCCAAATAGCAGTAATTAGTACAGATTATGCCACGTCCTGCTTTATTTGTGGAACACGCACAAAAAATATCCTGCCAAAGACTGTATTCATAACAAAAATCAGGCTATGAGAATACAATGACAGTAAACTAGTAAGGTGATACAGCAGAAATACATGCATTTGGCATTTGCATCTCGAGATTTATGGTCCTGGCCTGTCAGCAACATTCACCCGTAGCTGCATGCTACCTAGCCACTTGTGAGGATTTCTCAGTCCTCAGCTCAGGAGCTGCTTTCTCAGTTCTTATTCACTCATATTTTCCAGAACATTTATAATGTAATTTAAGGAATTAGGAACTTAATTTCTTGGAATAAAAAAGAATGTAGATCTCCAAGAAACCTCTAGCGAAGGACTTAAGTGCTTCAATTATTAGCTTGGATGCTCACTTCCTCAAGACAAGTGCTACTTTAATTTGATCATGCTGTCTGCAGGTGGAATAGCACATTCCTTGAAAATAATACTGATGCTGGAACTATTAATGACAAATAGAAGTCATGATATAATGTTAACAGTTCCTCATACGTTTTCATAGGATGAAAGTCCAGAAAATGATCTGTTAGCCTGCTATGGTGAGACTTCTCATGTTGGTTGACTGAACTATTAGCTACCACATTTAATCTCCTTAAGCATGAAGATACCATGGGGGTAAAAACCCAGAGCCAAGTAAGTAATCACTACGTTACAATTTAAAGTCTTAGTATGTAGAGGACAATCTTTGTTTCTGCCAAGATTTCAGAAGCACACTCTGCTTTATGCAAATGTGACTTGCCAAGTTTGCATGCAGAGTTGGGTTTAGAGCTCAGTCAAGAACAGATCAGTCAAGATAAACTTCAAATCTTGTTAGACCTGTTTATTTCCACTGCTTCTTACACTAAGCTCTTCATAGAAGAAACCACATACAGACTGAAAAGCTGTGGGGAGAGAGACGAGATTTGATTTGAATTCCAGCACATTGTATTCACAACAGTATTTCTATCTATATGTATAATCAGTCCTTGGTAAATCCCCAATCATTTACAGTTAGAGAACACTTAAAAGCAGTTTTACAGAAATAAAGTTAGGAATATATAAAGGCTGGAATACAGTAAGGTATCCAGCAGATGTGGTTGTATGGATGTTTATTAAACGTAACATGCTAGGTATTATTTTGGTGCTTTTCTGGCAGAAAATGTTTGGGATTTCCTAAAACAATATGATTATTGGGAATTTCTGCAGCTCCTTACCTAAGACCAGCGGTGCAGTAATCTTCAGACCAAGGTAGTATCTTGCAGTAACTCTTTTTTCTCTGGAAGACGCAGGATAGTTTGTTGACATAAGACTAAAATGAGAAGAATTAGTGAATCCTAGCTGATTTCTGATGCACAGATTTTTCATTGTACAGACAAGACCTTGTTGGATCAACTGGATGCAAATGTGGATCTGAAGTACAGCTAATAGAGGACTAGAGTTGGTTTTAAAGACTGAGAGGGAATCAAAGGATGGATGGGGTAGGAGAGGTGCTTAAGAGTCTTACCAAAAAAACTTATCAATGGAAGGAGCAGCTTCCTAGACTTGTTCAGGAAATAATGACCCCTAACTCTGAGGACTTGTGAGTTTTTGACAAACTTTTTTTCTTTCGTACCAGGACAAAGCTGAAATCTGAAGTGTGATTAAGTTGGAATATTTTTTTATTTAACAGATCATGAACAATAAGTGTTTGTGGCAGCTTAAAAAAAGTAAAATATGTAATTCTGTGAAGTCAAATGTGTTATCTATAGCCTGATCCTCTACTTTGTTTGCTTTAAAAGATAATTTTCACTGAGGGCAGAAAAAAGTGTAATCAGGAAACAATTAGTGCCAAAGAGCAGCGGGAGTGCGGAGAGTGACTCTGGGGAAAAAGGAGAAGGCTCAGCAAGCAAAACTGACTCTGGTGCTGTTTTTTGAAGAGGATCTTGTGGCATTAAGAAAAAGCCTGGTGTCACAAACCTGGGCCCACCCTGCTTAAATTAAAACCATTGTACATCTCATAGGATCATAGAATTTTCAGGGTTGAAGAGACCTTACAGATCATCTAGTTCCAACCCCCCTGCCAATGGCAGGGACACCTCCCACTAGATCAGGTTGCTCAGAGCCCCATCCAGCCTGGCCTTAAAAACTTCCAGGGATGGGTCTTCCACCACCTCTCTGGGCAACCTGTTCCTGTGTCTCACCACCCTCATGGTAAAGAACTTCTTCCTAACGTCCAATCTGAATTGATCCATGTCTAGTTTTAATCTATTCCCTCTAGTCCTACCACTACCCTAAAAAGTCCCTCCCCAGCTTTCTTGTAGGCCCCTTAAGATACTGGAAGGCCACAAAAAGGTCGCCCCGGAGCCTTCTCTTCTCCAGACTGAACAACCTCAGCTCTCTCAGTCTGTCTTCATAGGAAAGATGCTCCAGCCCACCAATCACGTATCTTTAGTGTCATACTCCCAAAAACTGCAGTGGTTAACTGCAATACAAATTCTGCTTAAACAATCATTTTGTTATCAGAAGGCAAAGTGCTTTTTATTAAAAGAGACTAGTAGGTTGTGTTCTTAAGCTGCTGTAGATAAAGCTGCTGCTCCTCTTCTATGTTTTGTCCTGA
Organism: Megaceryle torquata; assembly: GCA_024611175.1. Lineage (NCBI taxonomy): Eukaryota > Metazoa > Chordata > Aves > Coraciiformes > Cerylidae > Megaceryle > Megaceryle torquata. The sequence continues at coordinate 32,352 of JANIJG010016434.1, forward strand.
TTACTCTGCTATATAACCTGTCCTTACCACAGGAATATGAGATGAAGATCATCTACAGGATCTTAATAGGTGTGTGATAATTAAATTAATATGAAAAATATATGGTAGTTTAATTGTTTTGAGGTTTTTTTGGTTAGGACGTCCTATATGAAGGCCTAGGTACTTTCTTTTGGCTAGGGTGATGTGGTGGGAGGGCAGGGGTAAATAGTAAACCCATAAATGACACAATTCAGATATTCCCAAACTGTTTTATTTCCTGCAGTCAAACTTGTCAAACTATGATGAGAGAGAAAGCATACTATAAAAGGGGATCAGATTGACATGTTTGCAGAGGGAGGAGACACCTTTCTAATCAAAAAGCCCAGTGTGTTAGCCTTTCTTCTGGATGTGGACAAGTAGATTTCCTTCTGGATCTGAACTGACTGAGATCCATATGTTCTACTTTGTTAATCAGAGCCACAATCAAAGGGTTGTGGAAGCTGAGGCTGACTGCCTTTTTTTTTTTTTTTTTTTTTTTCCTCAATTGTGGGTGCTGTTCTGCTTCATACAACCAGAGCAGCAGAAACTAGACACCAGTATCTTAAGTCCTAATCATGAGCATATAGAATCTTTCTTTCCTGCTGCCTCAGTGGTTTTTTGAAGATTTTTTGTATGCTTAAAACAGTGTCTAAGTCTCAAAGCATTGCATAGCTTATAATTCATTCTTCCTTACTAATAGTTTCAAAGAAATTTTTATGTTAAGTCACATCTTTCATGTTTCTGATGAAGTCTTTTGGCTTTTCCTTTTCAGGAAAACCCCAGCTTTTATATAAAGCAAATCAGTTTCTTCCTGACAGTGTATTTTCTAATGGAAAAGGAGGTGGGAATGAAAATGTACAGGCAAAATTGCTTTATAACCAGCCTAGACTTGCAAAGCCTTGTCTCAGAGTAGTGCAAGTATTATTAATACATTAAGATTAGGACAAACTTATAAAGGATATTTTTTTGTATGAATCACTATGAACATCAGACACTAATCTGCAATAATCATAGTAGTTATTACTGCAGGAGCAATATTAACCTAGCCTTCCTCAGGAAAGTCATTGCCTAGAGTTATACCTGTGCCTAGATAGATATAATATCTAATATCTCTCTGTAATATCTGTATGATACATGATACATATCTATCACATGTATAATAAAGAGAAATATTTTTGCCTAGAATAACGTTAGATAAAAATTCTAGATTTTTAAATCACTTCATAGAGAACACAGATTTTTTTCTAAAGATTCATTTGACCTTTATTCATTCTTCTAGAGTAAATACCCAAATAATTCCCTAGAATCCCTCAAGGGTGTTAAGTCAACAAAAGGACTTGTATCTCCAAATATTTGCTTCTGGTGATAGCGTACTACAAATAGAAGCCATAGTTGGGATTTCCACCTGATGGTTATAAAAAGTAATCTTTTCTCAGCTACTGAGGTCCTATGGTAAAGGTAAGAAGGTCCTGCTGAATATTTTTGCATTCCTTCAGTTCAAAATATTTTGACTGAAAAAGTAAAGGCATTCTTTTTCCAGTGGTGTTTGTTCATGCACCACAGTAAGAAGAGAGTGCAAGCCAAATCCAAACAGTGATGCTGGATAAGGTCAGATCCTTCACTTAATTCTTCAGCGCAAGGACCTCTGACAAAGGACTGGGTTTTTTCCCTTTAAAATACTAAACGTCCTTTTTCCAAAGAAAAATCAAACTCTAGTAGTGGGACAAATTCTGTCAAGAGAAAATACCATCAGGTATATTAGTAAGTTTGCCAGCCCGTGAACTTAGTATTAGCATTTCATGTTGCTTCCCTCTCCTCCTCTCCTCATGCCTTTTTGTCAGACTGGTTGTTGTGGGTTGCAGGAGGCCTTGGATGCAGGAGGAAGCCCAGCCTCTTAGGTGGCTCAGATTAACTGGAGGATCAGTTAAGAGTCTAAGAGATGCAAGTGAAGTTGGCATTTGCTATAGATTCACATTTGTGTTTAAAAGCAACACCTTTTTTTTTACTCTGCCTTTCATACAATTTACGCCTGAAAAGCAGCTGAAATCTAGCAGAAAAGTAAGCAATAGTATGAATTACATTTTGCTGTTAGGAGACAAATTACACAGATAAATTTTGCTGTTTCTTGTGTGGCCACTGATAGTATCAGAGCTGGGGAAAAAAAAAAAAAAAGAGAGATGTGATCAAAGTAACAGGAAGGGGAGCAAGAGCTGATTAATTGTCACACAGTCACTGGTCATCGTTGCTAAAGCTGATGTGGAAACAACATTACTGTGTTTGAGGGAACCCCTGAGACTGGATGAGAACAAAACTTGGGAGCAGTTGAGTTTAATCAGAGGTTTTCTGAAGCAAGACATTCTATCAGCAAAGGAAGGGAGATGCTGATTGCACATTTGTCTCTTAATGAAATTACTAACTGGTTTAGGTTGTGACTTTTGAAAGAGCCCAGCAAAGCTCTGACACTTGCAAAGGACATCTGACTGATGCACTTTCTAGTCACAAAGTGAACAGCTGCTTCCGAAGGTAGGCAGCACCTAAATAAGGGTACGTATCAAGATCAATTCAGCTGAGCATTGCAGAGCAAGGAGCTTTACATCTTAAAATAGGAACACAGATTTATTTTAGCAGCCAAAAAGGTTACCAGCTCCAATATAGCCACACCAAGAGCTTGTGGTTTAATCAGCTGAGGAAATGTTGGCATATGATCCTTGCCTGTCACACAGGTAGCTGCTTACAGGCATTTTCAAGTAGGGGATAGTAGTGTTTTCGGATTAACATAGGGTGGTGAATATGGTAGGGAGAGGGGTTACTTTTGCTTCTTTGTGCATTCTTGGGATTCCCCCCACACTGTTGTACAGATAAGTAAAGCTTGTAGTGTTGATCGTTTCTGTGTTCAAAGGACTGTAATACTTCCAGTGGATTATTAACAGATAAACCCATATATAGTAAATAATTCTGTGGAGAACTGGAATGACACTATGTCCTGTTGACACCTGGAATTCTGTCTTTTCAATCCTTCTCTCTTTCTTCCAACACTTCTTTTCCATTTTTCCACTTTTGGAGGTTTATATTGCTCTGTCCAGTTAAATGGCTATACCTGGAAATATTTCAGCTATTGATGGAGAGAGTTTTGCGGTTGCTTGTTTTCGCTATGTTCAGTGCATCTTCCTTTCTTTGACAGTTAACACTTCTCCATGTGTTTAACAGTGATGTTGACATTCTGTGTGGTGCCTCAGTGCTGGCTGACCTACTGGGAACCATCACAGCAACCCAAAGGGATCCTAAATAGCTCGTTAAGTCTTACAGTGAATGTGAAATGGAAATCATGGCTCATTGTTTCTCTGGGGAGCTTCTGTCAGCTAAAAATAAGTCACTTCATTAGAATTTAGCTGGAAAACTTTAATTTCATAGAAGTGTAGGGAACATAAGACAAAATTTAATCTCAGATCACTTCTGAGTCAGGGAGGAAAGAACTCATTTTATGTTTGAAAGCCTCTCTTTTATCCACTGCCACCCTGCAAACGTAGTTAATTTTAATTCTCCACACTTAAAATACAAGTGCTTTGCTATCTTCAATATTGGCATCAGATTCACATCAGAATAAGCTTCTAAGCCAAAAGAATCAGAGATGCTGCATTAAATTAGCTTGTCTGTAATCAATAGGCAACAAAATAAACATATTTCATATATCTTTAGAAGTGTGATAACTGTCAGATAACGTAAGATTGAATTTTGTCTTCAGTATAAATTGCCGCCTTACAAGAAAAATCTCCACCTTTATGTCAGAAAAATAGGAGCCAAAATGTTACACTGGTCCTTTTTTTTTTTGTACACAAAAGCATTAATGGGAGATGTGGGACAACTGATACTCTTCACATTATTCCATTATACTTTATATGTTTTTTGCTTTTGAGAATGGAAAGAGCATGGGCTTTTTTCAGTGGCACAGTAAATCTGAGTAACTGCATCTCACAGAATCACAGAATGTTAGGGGTTGAAAGGGACCTCCAAAGATCATCTAGTCCAACCCCTCTACCACCGCAGGATCACCTAGATCAGGTCACACAGGAATGCATCAAGGTGGGTTTTAGTGTCTCCAAAGAGACATTCAACATTTCACCTGAAATGCTCCTGCCCAGCTCTGCGGCACCCCCAGGAGCAGTGTTTCTGTTATTCTCTATATGGCTGGGTGGAGATGGATTGGAGAATCATCAGAAGTAAAAAGTCATTTGGTGTGGTTTTTGCTTTGTGCATTGATCTCTGAGCAGCAGTGATTATGAGTTTTATATAGCTAAGCTAGTGGGACTGCTCCAAACTAGTGTAAGTTAGACTTGGATATAAGGTTTTATGATTTTATATGGGAATTATATGACCTTCCAGTGTTTTGTTTCAATTTTTTTCCTTTGGTTTAAATTGTAATTGTCAGTAGTTGCCAGACTATTGTCAACAGCTATAAGTTTTAAAAAAAGATATTTTTATGTTGGGTTTTTTTAATTATTTTTTGTTCCAGCAAGTATTTACATCTATAGAGGACACTAGTTTTCTCTACAATAATATTATTACAGTACACCAGCAGTATGTGCAACAAAGTAACAGTAGAATGCTGTAATAAAGAACAGGTTCAGTGTTTTGTTAAAACTTTATCATTCAATACAGTCCTTTCATCAGCTGGCACCTACCAAAAATTTTTCTCTCTCTTTGTCATCAGTGCACAATACCTATAATTCATTCACCAAAGAGGGTTTGAATGGCATTTGTAGCCTGTCCACATGGTCATCAGATTTGGGGTCTTCCATGTTGATAGAATGAATATGCTGTAGAGCCACCAAGCCATCCTGGCCTCTTTGATGACTACAGAAGTACTTTTCTTTTTTTTTTTTTCTTTTCTTTTTTTTTTTAAGGTATGGTTACCACATGATCTGAAGCACTACACTACAAACTATCAATTCTTAACATAGATTTATTTATATGGTGGTCATCCATCCCTGGACAAGGCATAAATGTCTCTTACTCATACCAGATAATTGTGCTGGAGGGAGCAAATATTATGAATCACTTATAGCATATTTGCAAAGACTTAGTTACTGCGTGTGATGTTAGGAAGCTGCTGTTGTTAAATGAGAAAGAAACTATAGTTTAAATCAAACATATTCAAACGTTTTGAGTACATTCCCGTTCTAGGACATGGGGTGTAATTGCAAGACATATAATACTACTTCTTTGCATGATGTATCATTGCAATCTTGCAGTGAAAAACACACATCCTATGACTAGCCTATTGCTATGAGGCAATCTACCCCCAAATTACAGGAAGATGAGAAATAAATTACCAAACAATTGCTATTTGGCAGAAACATGGGTGGTTTTTTTTCAAGGCAGAACACTGGGAATGCAATTCTATCTCAACTGTTCTATCAGTAGCTAATCTCTGTAATTATTTCTGCTGTGACCAAGAGAGGGCATCCTTTTCCTATTAAATCATATGAATACTGAAATAATAAAAGCTTTTGAAGAACTTAGGGGGGTTTTTTTAACTATTCTGTTACATTTTAATAAAAGCTTTTTGAAGTTTAAACACAGCTGTTTAAAAAGCAAGCTGTTATTCAATCTCCAGGTTCTTTGAGGACATCTTAAGACCTGCTATATGAATTTCTCTGTATAGCCCTTCATTTAGTGCTTGTATGGTTTCAGTAGGATATGCTTTATCTCCTCTACTAAGGGTAAATAATCTGCATTAGTAAGATTGTAGCTCTTTTAAATCAGTCCCTTAATTGCAGATTTTAAAATTTATTTAGGAAAAGCAAGGTAGGGCATTTAGTGTTACCTTCCTAGAGCATCTTTCTAGCACAAATGTGAATCTACTAACTTTCCATATTTTAGACACTATTTCCTCCATCAATGGGACACCAGATAAATCTTCTGTATGTGAGCTTAGTATTGCTGGCTGTAAAACAAATACTTGAAGTTTGGTGGTATAAACTGTGGTAGTTTAGCTGTATATTATAAAAGCATACTGTGCCAGTTTTTTTAAAGCAACCGCCTTTCCCCTTTGATATGGCCATCGTGCCTCTCAGTCATGCATTTACAAGCCTGAGCATTCAATGGGAACTGCTGCAGGTTCAGCACTTTTGAGAAACAGCTTACTTAGAAGCCTAAAGTTGGATTTAGAAGCTTAACATTTTTGGGGAAACTTGTCTATAATCTCATAACTTGTTGTTGTTAAGGCAAATACCTATCCAGCGTATTTGTGCTGCGTCCACTTTAGAGTTTTTCACTCTACTCCTGGTAACTAATAACTGGTTAAGGAAACCTTTCTATAACATAGGGCAAGAGAACTGTCAGAAACACTTTCAACCCCATTTCTGTAGCAGACAGCACTGTGCTGTCCAAATCAAGTTGTAGACTGATTAAGTTTACTTAGGTATCCAGAAATTTACCTAACAAGGGAAGAAAGTTTAATTAGTTACAATAGAACTGAAGAAAATATTTTAAAATAGTGTACCCCACTTAATTTCGGGCCAAAATAATCTGTGCATATCAGTCTTTAATTCTGTGAAACCAATACATTAAATATTTCTATTTTGTCACAGCATAATTTGAATAATTTGCATAATGACTGAGTTCAATATCATGCATTTGTTAGACTAATTTTATTTTTCACTTAAACTTGCATTTTGGGGCTTTAAAAGTGAAACAACATCTAAGAGAAGGGCGTCTATCCAAAATATACTTAAAAAGAACTGGCATTAACTCTATCTTTGTCCTATCTGTTGAACAAACATAAGTTAATTCATCCTTGAACCTGAAAACAGTGCTGTCTAGAACAAGACAGAAAAAGCACGTTTTGGTAGCTCAGCTGCCACAGGATCTGAGAACTGCTTGCCTGCCAGAGGTCAGGAGTTTATGCCAAACAGTGGAAAGCAGAAAAGACTTTCAGTTGCAAACAAGAGGCTTACAATAAACAGTAGAGAAAAAAATTTCAAAGAGGAAATGTAAAATAACCTGACATATCCTTGGGTTAGCTGGTAGGCGACAGAAGTGCAGAAGAAATACTAAAATTTAAGCTGGGAATACAATAGGCACTGCATCCTTCCTTCTCTTCCTCTGTTTCCCCCTCCCCTCTCATCAGATTACAAGAACAATGATTTATTTAAGACAACATTCTCTTCTGAGGGCTATATGTGCTGTTTGCAATGTAAAATGTGCACCACAGTTTGCCAATAAATCTGGGCTGTAGAATCAAAGCTTTCTTCTCTCCTATATCCCAGTGGTATTTCAAACTAGTGATGAAAGTGGAAACTAATAAAATACATTGACATTTTCAGACTGCACAAAGTAGTAGAGCTAAGACATGTATGCACTTTAAGCTCTGATAACCTACAGTTTACTTGTTAGCAGTAATATCCTATAATCCTTAGTCCTTTATTTCTGTAGGTACCACAAATATCAGTTGCTATGCGTTGATTGGCAGTAAATGGAGAATGGTTATGTACTAAAAGCACAGTGAAAATTGGAGAACTGGGTAGAACAGTTTAGATGGAGTGTCTGTATATATAACAGGAAAATATCACTGATTGTAATGTTTACTTTCTGTTAGCATTTCACAAATTTTCTGTACAGCTGTGTCACAGTAACGCAGAAGTCATCAGTGAAAAATGTAGGTTCCTTGTCAAGAACATATGACAACTCACCTATCACAGAATCACAGAGTGGTTAAGGTTGGAAGAGATCTCTGGAGGTCCTTTGGTTCACTCCCCCTGCTCAAGGAGGGCCACCAAAAGCCACTTGCCCAGAACCATGTCCAGACAGCTTTTGCACATGTGCAACAATGGAGACTCCACAGCCTCCCCAGGCAACCTGTGCCAGCGCTCTGTCACCCTCACAGGGAAAAAGTATTTCCTCCTGTTCTCCTGGAACATCCTGTGTTTCAGTTTGTGCCTGTTTCCTCTGGTTCTGTTGACGAGCACCACTGAAAAGAGCCTGGGTCTGCCCTTTTGCAGCCTCCCTTCAGGTATTTATGTACATTGATAAAATCCCCCTCTACAATTATAATTGTGGATATTTAAAAAAATCCTTATTAATAAAGTTAACTGATAATCTCTCATCTTGTTTCAGCCTGTGCAAAATAGTGTGCTGTATTGAGAGGTTGCCTAGGAAATGGCTTTTTATGATGCTTATGAAATTTCTAAGACAACACAGTTAAGGCCAAGTGGTCTATGACTTGAACAGTTTCAGATTTTTGTTAGCTCTTTGGCAGATCTCGTCAGTTTAGACCAGCCTCTTTAATAAATGCACCTTTTATTCCGTCACACAGAAGACTCATCTATTACCTGAAGAACAACACATAATATTTAATTATTTGTGCTACCAATTAGTGCTAAACTTATGTGATGCAATGAAAATGCAAGACATTGCTAGCTGTATTTCAGGTGTTAACTGAATGCTGAATCTGACAAACTGGTGTGTGGGCACTGACAGAAAGAGAGAAAATATGTCTATATCGAACCATTAACTGCTTATCTCTTATGTTTGCAGTGCCCTTATTTCTATGGCAGGCTGGCTGCATGTGACAACAAGTGCAAAGCCTTGCTCACACTTTGTGAAGCACCCACCAGAAGACAAAACAACCATCTGCCAGGATCCCATACTTGTTTATCTTCCTTATATTTTCTTCCTTGGATTTCCTTCCAGTGATGACACTCTTCAGTGGGGGAGCTGGGACAAATAAATACCCTACAAAGTGCAAAAAATAGCCTTCCTTGCAGCTTACAGCCAGATAACAACCAAAAAATATGTAATGTATATTAGATAAACCTCTTTCATCATCCAGAAAAGGAGCATAAAATATATAATTTATCAAAATGCCACAGTTATTAAAAATTACAACAATCACATGATATTTTGACTTGGGAATGTTCTTATATATGACCTTAGACTGAGTTGAAATTTAAACTTCTTTAAATGTCTTTCAGGACTTCTCTTTTGTGGTATTTGTATTGTTCTTGGAGAGCAATCAGTAGTAGTAACTTCTGCTGCACCAGCAGAATACCTGTGGGTTTAAAAGTTCTCCAAAATGTTGAAAATTGATTCCTAGTCTTCAGACTGACAAATGGGACTGCCTCTACACTCTACTTTGCTGAAAGAGAAAACACTGTTCCCATCACAGCAGTTACTCTGTGAAATATAATTTGAAGAGTATGACATGGTCCAAAGATGTCCTGTGTTGTGGCTGACTTGCAGTGATGAGTTAATTCCAACATTTACAGTCACTTCATTGTTGTTTGTGTGTTTTTTTATTTCAAAGAGCAGGTGTGCTCATGGACTGACATGCTTTGAGAAGCATGTCATGTTATTTAACTACTACATGTGCAAATTGGTTTGCTGTCCTGTTTTGAGTGTGAACAGAACTAATTCTGTTCAGAGATTTTACTTTTCAGCTCAGTCCTTCTAACTAACTGCACTGTCTGAAGTTAGCAGCCTATTCTCACAGGCATTGTCTGCTGCTGGCAGTGATAACACCCCATGTTTAGAGTTCCTACCAAGGATTGGTGTGCAGACCAAAGCTGCTGCTGTGTACCATGTTGGGGGTGTAGAAAAGTGAAAGGCTGCACCTGCAGGGACAGGACAGGTGACCCCAAACTGACCATTGAGGGATTCCATCCCATAGATGTCATATTTAGTATAAAGCTGGTGGATCATGAGGGTCAAGCTCTGCTTTGCTCAACTCATCTCTTCTGGCTTCTTCCCTGCTTCTTCAATAGCTGGCATCCTAGGAGGACTCTGTCCATTCTGCCCTCGATCCCAATTGGTGTGTTCCTGAATGTGGTACCAGAATCCAGCTCCTGAACACAGCTCCCGTCTGCTGCAGGGCCTGGTTTGGGACTCCCCCGGTGCCTTCTCCACAGCATCAGTGGTGATGGTGATGTAATTACCAGCAGGGGGGTTGGGTTCAGTACTGGTTTTGTATATATTTGTATATATTCCATTATTATTATTCTCATTAAAGCAGTTCTAGTTTCCTTTTCTAATCACTAAGTCTCTCTCCCTTATTCCCTTTCTCTTCCCCTTTGGGGAGGGAAGGGGTTAACACAGAGCATCTGTTCTAGGTCTAGCAGGCCATCCTTCCCTAAATTGTGACATGTTCTCAAAGTTGGACCAAGCCCTTAAAAATACCCAACTCATAACATAATATTCAAAACTTTCCACCATTGTGATAATTTTGCTCATTTTTCTTCCTATGTAAGTTAAATAAAGCAGTTCACTGCTGTGGTGTTACAGCTAAAGAAATAATACAATTAACAAGCAAATGTAATTTAGTTCATACATGGTGTTAAAAGCCTGTGCAGCTGCAACCATTCTGGGCCTGATTTACAACATTCATTATTCATCTGAAGCTTTTTGCTTCAGTAAATGTAGGTGAAGAGGGATATTTTAAAACACAAAGTACTTCATTCTGAAATTCTAGCATTATTGTGAATTTAGTAAAGGTTTCACAGCTTTTGCAGAAGGTTCAAGTAAAATTATCTACAGCACTTGAAGTTCCCTGGAAGAGTATAAAATCAGCAAATTTACTTGTTTTATTCATTGGGTGTTTGGTTTTTAAAAAACAAACAAAAATATTTTGTTAACTTCATTGATTTTTATAAAAGCTGAAGAAAATAAAGGAAAAGACTCCATTCTTTATGACCCAGTTTTATCTGACTTTTTGCCTGTGGTCAAACAAATAGAACTTTTTTCCAACCCAGTATCTAGGGCTTCTCATGAAATACTGTTGGTTTTCTAATTCTTTCTTGGAAACTCACTTTCTAGAAGAGTCACCAGGAAGGATCTAAGTGTTAGATTATCTGGTATTTTGAAATCATTTACATTGTATTGTTTGCATGAAAATTATGTTAATCCCAGGGGCAACTGCAGGCAGCAGGTGGCTGTTCTTCCTTTTTCAGCCTCTTTTAGACCCAGTATAATAGGAAGTTTTTAAGACTGTAGCAGTTTGCAAGTTGTGTGGCTCTGCCCGCTCTGCTCAGAGCAGTCCCAGAAGGTATTAGGAGAGTACTTTCAACCATATTTTCAGTGACACAGCTGAGCCTATGCTGTGGTGAATCCTGATGACCACTTTCCTCCATCTTGTAGAAAATCTGATAGATTTATAGCCAACCTAAGGCACTCAGGAGAAAGAGGAGATGCTCCACAGATCTGTCCCTGTCTGCCACCCCTCCTTCATGTGAGTCAATGGTGAAACTTCGTCAGAGTGCTTTGCAAAATTTGCATCTTAGTGGCTATGGCATTTTTCACTTACATGACTGCGGTTACTTTTCTGTGGTTACTCCTCTCCTGCCTTTAAGAAGCATGTCAGAAGCTCAGTGACATTTCCACAAGAGCAGCCACTTTCTTGTTTGCCTCAGCCTTTAAATATGGGACAAAAGGGATGCTCAGATTGTTCCCATTGAAACACCACTGGAGAGAGCTTGGATAGCTATATGTCTTGTGGGAGTTCAAGACTGAGGACTTGCCAACACTGGCAAGTTACTCTGCTGGCTCTGGGATGTCTGCTCCTCCTCCTGTACACTATCTTCATAGTGACCTTGCGTTGCTCAGCAGCCTCACTATAACTGCCATATGTACTCTGCATGCATATTGTATCCAGATCCTTTCCCCTACCTTGGTCTGTACTGCAGAGTTGAGCAGGGAAACCCCAATCACGCCTTATAGCTCTCTCTGCAGTCACACAGCACCTGGTTTAGCTCAGCTTCTGAGGTTGACAAAAGATAGGGAAAAGCTCCTGAACGGTGAGCAGCTTGTCCCTGAAGCTCCAGAGCAATCAGGCTGCTGTTTCCTTTAGAACTTTAGGAAGCTGATGCCAGGTAGCTTGTTATGGAAGAAAGAGAGTTCAGTGTCCTCTGGACTGTAATTTTGCCCAAAAAGTTGTAGGAAATCAAACTGTCCAAAGGTGCCTCTCATGGCATCTTCAGGGGATTCCAGTCAAAACCTGAGCTAAGTTACAGGAACTGTTCAGAAAGAGCAACAGCTTGGCAACTCAGGGCTTTCTCTCAAAGACAGTGTTATAAGCTGTAATTATTCAATCAGTGCAGCATTAACTGTTCTGCTGCTCTTTAATTCTGGCAAGAGGAATACAACCAGTTTTCCTGAGTGAAGTTCAGTTCTCTTTTTTTCCAGAGTTTTTCCAGTGGGGTATCTCAACAGCTGTTTTTACTGATCAGTAGTGCAGAAGGGTAGTCATTAACATCTTTGCAAGTAAGTGATGTGTAGCATTTCTCTTGTTCACATGCATTCTGATAACATACTAATGAACTTTAAAAGATTTCCAAACACCTGCACAAGTCATTATTTTTGTGAAAATGTACCAAATTAGGATTCATTATTCTAATCAGTCACACATGCCATTAATATGTTGCTTAGTCTATAAATGATATGCATAGAAATAATACATTTTAGCTGGTAACAGTGAGCAGCTCCAACTTGAAAGGGTGAAATATATAGAAAAAATATTCACAAATAAAAAGCATCCTTCAGCATAAATAACACATTCACAATTCTGAACAAACTCTTTTTAGGAATGGGGGTTTTAGCCCCCCACGGTTGTAATGGAGTTATCCAACTTCTCACAGCAATGAATAGGAATCATCCAGTATTCACCTGGGTAATGTCCCTGAAGGGGCTGTGATGTGAGGCCAGGCTGCTGCGTGCTGGCTCAGAATTAGCAGAAGTAGAGCCCTGGGACTACCATAAAGAATCTCTCACGGTTAACTGGTTGGCAATTAAGAGAAACAGAAGTCATATGATGTTCTGAAGTTTGAGAACAAACACTAAAAGAAAACATTTATAGGTCAGTGCACTGAAATCTCCCCCCAAATTGCAAGCCGCTTGGGTTGTGCAGAATTCCAGTTTGTTCTGGAGCGTATGGGACAAAGCAAAAAAGGAGGAAAGCTGAAACGTAATTTCTCTGGCCTGCTTCCCTCTCTGCCTCCAGGTGAATGCAGTTTGTACATATTTTCATTATGGGAAGGATTGGACACACTTGTTTTGATGTCAAAAACCAGACACAGCTAAAAGCTTTTCTTGGGTCCTTTTTTCCTTCTTTCCATACTGCCACATTACAGACAGTAAAGAATAAAGAAAGATACAGCATATGCATCTAATGCTTAAAGTTTAAATAGGTGACTTTATGTTTGTATTTTGCTTACAAGTTTTATCCCAAATTAGGGTACTTCTGAGGTTATCCCTCATTTATATTGATTTTAAAAGGAAATCTAGGTAGCTCTAATCCCATGAAAAGTCACACTTAGAAGAGCGTTGGTTTTCTCCCCTTAGTCGTGCCGAGAAGGAGGGAGCAGCTCGGTAAGCACAAACAAGCTGTGCGGTTTATCGCGTTTCTGCCGCTAACATCGGGAAACGCACTCCGCGGCCGCGCACAGCCGCCGCTGGGGGCTCCTGCGGCCGGATCCCGCCGCTTCCGATGCGCGGGCATTTGCCCCGGGGGGTGGGGGGAAGCCCGCCGGGACGTTCGGCACCCCCAGGACGGCGGCGAGCGCTGCCCAAGTCTCCGGGCCGGCCCCGGCGCTACTCGCGGCCCCGGAGCGCCCGGCTTGGGACAAGATGACGTGCAGCCGCCGCCTATAGCATAAGATCGTTAAACCCCCCGCTCTTTCCGAGACCACTCAGCCCCACAGGCCGGCTCCGGTTCCAGGCCACTGCGAGCGGGACGGAGGCGGGGCGGCCTCGTCACAGCCCTAGCCCTGACCCCGGCTCCAAGCAGGCGGGTGGGGCGGAGGTGGGACGGAGGCGGGACGGCCCCGGAGCGGCCCTGGCCCTGGCCCTGACCCCAGCCCGGGCAGGCGGGCGGGGCGGAGGTGGATCGGCCCGTCACGGTTGCGGCGGGCGGAGCGGGCGCGCTCCGGAAGAGGGAAGGCGCCTGGGCGGCGGCATCGGCTTCGGCATCGGCATGGCAGCGGCGGGCGGCGTGACAGCGCGGAGCTCCGCCGGGGATGCCGCGCTCCTCTGTGCAGCCGAGCAGTGGTTGCTGTGGGATAAGGTGAGGGGTGGCGGGGGCGGCGCTCGGCGTGAGCCCGCAGGGGTCCTCCCGTCTCCGAGGGGCTGCGGGTACCTATGCGAATGGGACCGCCCGCTCACGCAGCGACTTGGTGGAGGAGGTGACGGGGGCGCAGGTTTATGAAGTGCCGATAGGCGTGGAGCGAGCCTCAGCTTTGAACTGTGTCAGTGTTCGGTGGGGTAAAGGCACTGTTAGCTCTTTTTCTCTCTGCTCTCAAAGCCCTCCGACAAAAGGGGTGCTCGCCTTCCTTCCCTCCGTCCCGCCCCGCCGCAGCGAGGAAGCGCCGGCCAGGTGGGGCTGCGGTCCAGCCGCAGCTGCTGACCCTTCCCGATGCCACAGGCACCGCTCCTCTGTCACCTGTCACAGTGACCCCCTCTATTTCAGAAACCTGCCTCCACGGTCTCCAGATATCGTCGCTGTTTCTGTCTTTCAGCTCTATTGAATTCCTTTTTTTTTAGAGGGCCTATAGTGTAGCTAGCGGCTTCTGTTGTAGGGGCACTTGATAAACTTGAGTTTTCTAAAGGCAAGAACATGTTGCTGTGTTATCTCTCAATGTTAAAATCTTAGAGGTACCTCCATATTTTTGTTTATTAAAATATTGTTTCCAAAAGACACGTGGGCTTGCTTCAAAAACACTGGTAAATGGGCAAATGCAGCATCCATCTTTTTTTTTTTTTCCTCTTCCCCTGGTAGTGTCACCCAGTGCTTAGTGATCCCCACTGTTAACAGAGTAACTCCTGAATCTTCAATGCTTTCTGGTTCTCATGGTTTTTCTCTACTGCTTAGGAACACTTCAGCATGCATTATTTCCCTTTCTGTCAAGGGACTTAAACATCTTAAGACTATCTTTGTGTCTGTAGTGTTGGTCTTGACAGTGCTATGTGAAGAAGTAAAATCGGTGTGTTCTATATTCTACACGTGTAAAGAAATGTCTTGCCATGGTGTTGTTCTGGAAACGCTTATGTTGCTTGCTGCTGCAGTTCCTACAGAAATGCAGGCCCAATATGTGGTTTGATTTTTTTTTTTTTTTTTTTTTTTTTTGTCCTGATACATGGAAGTTCATCCTATTTGGCTCTACTGGAGCACATTGGAACACGCTGGCCATTGCCCCCCTTTGGTCCCTTTAATGACTGCCCTGGGTTCAGCACCATACGACATTCTTTGGGGTTTGGGCAGCCTACATGTTTGTTTGGTAAGGGGTTTCCTGTTTATTTCAAGATTATAAATGAAAACACAGAATAATTCTTTTTTTTTAGTATTCCTTCCAGGTTGTAAAGTACGTCATTAGAAGTATCCTGTTTGTCATGCTTCTTCATTAAAGATCATTCAACTAGTTAACTAATCAGTTAGCCAGCTCTGCTTTTATTGATGAATGCAGTGCCAAACCAGCCCTTCTTTCAGAAATCCTAATGTATCGCATCAAATGACAATAACTTTTGTGTCTTTTTTTTTCAGTTTAATGGATTTTGAGAAAAAAGTCTGGTTTTGAAAGGCCATTATAGTATTTTACTTTTGAAAGGTTAGCTCTTTTATAACAATTGAGTCTTTGACTCAGTAATAATTGACTGATGTGCAATACCCATTGCTGATTGCTCAAAAAGAGTGAGGTATTTTCATTTCTCAGGGAGCTCTTCCACGTCTGTATTGAGTAACAGTAGAATTTGATATAACCCTTGTCCCTTTACTCTGATATTAAAAAAAAAAAGTTTACTTCTTGATGTGTAGAGATAGGTTAATATTTAATTACGATAAGCTGCCTATTTCTTACAAAATAATAGTTTGTAAGAGTGAGCCCGTGTGCCTGAAGATGGTCCTGCTGATTTAACAGGAAGTTTCCACCTAAATGAGAATTACTGAGCTTGTTACCAGGCTGTTTTAATCACTGTATTTATTACAGGAGTATTGTATTTTTCATTCTTTCTATTATAAATCATAAAATTATGGACAGAAGTTAGTTTTTGGTTTTGTTAACAATAAAACCTGTTTAGGCAGTAACTGTCTGTCTACTCTAAAACGTTGTGGGGACTCCTGCACTGATGAAACCTCTTCAGGGCCTCCCTGTAGAGTAAAGTAAATAACTGAAGTGTTGCCAGGTGATGCTTAAGCTGATTGCACTACTGGATAGTAATTCTGTATTAAATCACCTGCCACTGTATTCACAGAAATCAATACTCTCATATATCCCATTTTATTTGAGAGTAGAAAAAGTGTAACCTGCGAGAACCAAGGAAGTGAAAAACCAGCTTGTCATCCTTCAGATACAACTGTATCCTCCTTTAATAGAGATCCCATGAAGATTTGGTTTTTGCTTTTTCTTCTGCTTAAAAAAGTTTCCGTTTTTTTCCTTAGCTGTATACAAGGGCATGATAATATTACTAAAATTGAAACAATATTGGAAGAGTTACCTGTACAATTAAAAAAAAAAAAAAAAAAAAGGCAAATATAGCCCTAAACAATTATAACAGTAATTCTGGAAAAAAAACAGGCTTGGGCCTGGCTTTTACCATTACTTGTGTGTGTATGTGTGGAGTAGAAGGGGCAGGGGAGGAACAACCCAAACAAATTCATACAGTCAAGTTTTCTTCAGCAAATGATGTTGATTGAAACTCTTGAGACACAGGCAGCCACCTGGGTAAGTGCGGTCATTTAACCAGACCTGAAAATCTGGAGGATCCCTGTAGTTTCATGGAGATAGAAAACCTGTGAAATTCCTCTAACAACAATAACGGACAAAAATCTCCTCAGCTGTGAGAGCAACCGGATATTCCTAGCATCCAGCTGCCCTTCTGTATTGGCATTACATTCTAGTCTGTCCAACATCTGTACAAACGTGTGCAGCATCTCCCTGAAGAGATGTCATTTAAATGGTAGGAGACAGCTCCTGTGCACAAAGCTCATGCAGAGTTAAAAAAGGTGACTAGGCAGCGTGCAAAGCCTGATGCCAAAGGTGCCATTCAGTCTTTACCTACAAGACACAGGCTTGGTAACGCAGCGAGACGTTCAGGTCAACTTTTAAGCAACCTAAAATCAGAATAGTTATGTTGACCTGGTCTGTAATATCACAGGATTATATTTATTCTTATAATTATGGAATATAATAACTGTAATAATAAAGAATTATATTTAGCCTCCTATGAGGAAGTGTCAGTTCCAGCATTCTTGGACTGGTAAATTGGTAATTCTTAAACTGGAAATAGTAATTCTGGGGGTACCTAATTGCTTATTGCACCAAGGAAACATGATTAATGTTTTTCTTATTTAGCTTATTCTGCATTATATATTTTGCTCATTAGCACCAAAGTTATCTTTAGCTTTTTGAATATTTAAACTGTGTTGTTCATCCTGCAGCAGCGGGTGTGCAGGTGAATGATTAGGGCATCCAGAGCCTGGTCTCTCTTACGTGTGCAGAATGCTTACACCTCTCTGTGCAAGTTCACTCACATGCCTACTCCCATGTTCTGCAGCATTTTCTGGACCTGCAGAAAATAGATTATTATTTTTTTTAATTTCTTTTTTTTCCCCCTAAGATGAAATGCCTTCCCTTGCTGTAAGCATACCTAGGTCATCCAAGAAATAGTAAAGTCTCTGACTTTTATGAGGTCATTTAGTTGACTAGATATCAAAGCCTGTGTCCATTTGGAAATGATAATCTTTGTACTCCAGTGTAAAGTGTGTGTAATCATGCAGTGGGTAACCTGCAGAGCGTGCCACCTCACCACATAACCCTGTTGCCTGGTGGCTGGAGTGTGCCATCTGTCTTCTTGGCTCATCAGCTTTCAAGAAATCAAATACTAAACTTCATAAATCCCATGTTATTAAGATGTTGGGACATACAGGATTTTCCTAATTCTGAAGTTTGGAAACAGAGTTGACAACAATAAAGAGTCAATAGAAGCAATATACCAAGAAGCTCCTGACCATTCAGGAGCAGTCCCATCACCACAGTCATTTTATTTAAGAATTTAGCTGTAGCTGTTAAGCTTTCATCCTGAGGGTTGTGCTTGGTTTTACAAGTATTACCTGTAAATATATTGCAGATTGTCCTCTTTAACTTCTCACCAATCTCCTTGGTTTTGCTGCTGGCTCTGGTGTTAGCCAGTCTTTGGACAAGGTCATGATTTTTAAATTAATTTTTTTTTAAACTTTGTTATTTTCATAGCACTATAAGTAAATATTTCTTAATTCATCAGCTTAACTGACTTTCTTACATGTTTAGAGTAGTTCTTGTGTTGAGATGATGAAGATTCTTAGAATTGTAAAGCTGCTTTTTTTTTTTTTTTTTGTTGGTTGGTTTTAGTTTGTTTTTGAAACCAGAAAACATTAAAATAGACACCTCGGAAATCTTTTTACTTCCCAAAATGTGATATATACCCTGCTGCCAAGGCAGCGTGTTCACTTAAGAAGATAAATCTAAATAATTATTGAGAACTGCTCAAGCAAGTAGCTTGAGATTATACTGATTTAAAATGAGGAAGATGTAGCAGGAGTTCTGGTGTTCTTGGAGTGGTGTGAAGTATTTTGCATACTAAAATAAGCCAGTACAGAAAGTGAGAAAGGAAGTCAGCACTGTTAAGAAGCGTAAGGGTATTAAAACCAAACAACCAACCAAAGCCTTTTCTAGAATATCTGAATTTTGTTATCTACAGAATCCAAAAACTTCTGCAATAGTGAAGCAACTGGTTGCTGAAGGAAATGCTGCCGAACTGCAGAAATACTTTGGCTCACGGATGGAGTTTGGCACAGCAGGGCTCAGAGCTGCCATGGGAGCAGGGATTTCCCACATGAATGACTTGACTATTATCCAGACAACTCAGGTACTGTGTTCAGCACTTAATCTCATTTAACTGGTTGTATATAAGAATGGAAGAGCCTCAATTTATGACAAGCAGATGGCTATTCTATGGAAGTACAAGTGTTTTTACTATTCCTCCAGTTTTCAGAAGTAGCTTAAATGATAATTATTAGCTCAGTGCCAATCTCCGAAAACAAGCAGTGAGAAGCTATTAAGCCATTAAAATAAATAATTTGCCATCATTTATTTGCAGTTGAATTTACACACAGCTACAGTTAGGTTCATGTGGATCAATTAGTCCTGACGTAGCAACTAGTAAAAAAGCCAAAGGTAGCCAGCTAATTTAGCTGCTAAGGTAGCCAGCTAAGCCTTGTCTGTGTTGGACATAAATTTACATAAATGCAGTGAAGTTATTTGTATGCATATAGGTCCTAAAGTGATCTCCTTTAGGAGAGCTTAAAAACCCCCAACCATTTAAATTGTTGCAGCCTGGAGAGGTGATGTATCAGGTCCTGAACTGGTATCATTATTAAGGTTGAGATTCAGTTAAAAACCTGAGAGACTTCAGTTACAAAAATAAATGAAGTATTGGCCAATTGTGCACCTCCTCATCTGAGACCTAACACAGCTAAATCATTTCTCAAAACCAGTATTTCAGACTAATTGTGTTGTTTCTTTGTTGGCTCTTATTTCTGGAAAAGTACTTAAAAGTACTTAAATCCATCTCCCCTATATTGATTTGAAGGTTTCTGTTGTTTCTTTGTGTTTATTGATCCTAAACAGACTGGACCCCAATCCAGTTCAGTGAGATGTTATGTACGCTCACCTTTCTAAGATGTCAGCATCTTGGTAATCCTCTTAATGCAATGATAAATTAAATATTAAGATTAGGTTAATGAGGTGGATTTGTTGTTGTCTTCAGGGATTTTGCAGATACCTTGAGAAGAATTTCAGTGATCTGAAAAAGAGAGGAGTTGTGATTGGTTTTGATGCTCGTGCCCATCTTTCCAGTGGAGGCAGTAGCAAAAGGTACTTATTAGCTTGGGTTTTCCTTGGATCACACAAGACCTCTACAAAATACATCGAAGCACAGGTTATATCTGCTATAACAGTATTTTTCTTTCTGTAGAGTGAATTAAGTTGAGGGACTGATAGTATTTTTATATTCTGTTAATGTCAAAGCAGTTCTTAGAGTTGTGCTTTGTTGGTCATAGTGAGGTAATACATTTAAACTGGGTCTGTATAATAGTTTGGGGCTTATTTATGTGGGGTTTTGTTTGCATTGGGGTTTTGGTTTTGTTTGTTTGGGGTGTGGTTTTTTTGTTTTGGTTTGGGTTTGGGGTGGGGGGTTTGTTGTTGGTTGGTTTCTTTGTTGTTTTTTTTTAATTGCAGTTGGTGCTGGAGGGGAGAAGCTGTGAATTCTAGGA
>JANIJG010016435.1:0-67283 GCA_024611175.1 Megaceryle torquata
CTCCCCCCCAACCCAAATCTTTTGTATTTCATTTTTAGGTGAAATTCTGCAGTGGAAGTGGCCAAAAGAAACATGCTTTCCCGAGCCTCATGCTGAATGTCTGTCTGGATATTTTCATTTTAACTGCAGCTTGGGAAAAAAAAAAAGTAAACATGGTGCTAGTATCATTTTTAAGCTGAAACTGTTCTTCCACTGTGTTCAAATAGTATTATAAATGTTTGCTCAAAAGAGGTATATTTATTCATCTACCCTCTGAGAGAACATTGTGTGCATAGGTAGTAATAAAAATGTATTAAGGAGTGAGAGAGATTCCCCTGGTAAATGGCTTTTCTCTTGACCTCCTCTTAAGCATCTTAGCGGGGCTGTGCTGCTGCCTCTCTGAGGAAGTATGTTTGCAGTGGGGAGGAAGAATGTTAGAAGTTGCATAGTGTTACAAACAGTGAGCAAACAAGTGTGGGTTTGCTTGAGTTTTTTTTATAGCGCTGGAAAAAAAAGGTTGTATGAAAAAGATGTGGCACATGGAACAGTCGCACGCCATGGGCGTTGTTCCCAACATCCTATGTGATTTCTTACAAGGTAGATGATCTATATAATTGTTATTCCATAACTTTTTTTTTTTTCTTTTCCTCACTCATTTCTCATGAAATAGTTTCTTGGCGTGAGTGTTTGATGTCAATCAGATACTCAATGTGTGACTGTGCGGCCTAAATGGCACATGACATTCTTGTCCCCTAATTACCAGCACAAGTATTTGTATGTGCAAAAATGATTTCCAGTAACTCTTTTGCATGAGACCATGGAATTGTTTTTCCATTAGTTTGGTTCAGTCAAATGTTTGTGGAAAGGAAACACAAAGCAGAAGGGATTGTAGCAGAAAGAAATTAATCAGGCTATTTGTTTAACTAGGGGCAGGACTTCCCTGCTTTGCTCACCCAACTATCTCTCCTATCCAATTAAATGTGCACTTGGCAGTCATCAGACTGAATGTCTTGGTTCACCATAGAAGCTGGAGATGGAAAACACCTGCTCAGATCATCTCCCATCCAGTGCAGAGCCATTTCCCTGCAGGACATAGGTCATCCCTAAATTCTGCAGCTGACATGCTATATACAGCTTCAAATGGCAACATCCTGTCCAGAGCTGCACTTCATAAATCAGGGTTAGGCCCAGTAAATCGGCAAGGAAGAGCAGTTACCAACAGCATATCTCCCTTCCCAATGGCTTTCTTATGTTTCAAGGAATCAGTGGCATGTCAGAAATGATACTCTTACTCAAAACACTAAATAATATCTTGATAGTGCCGTATCTTGCCAAGCAAGAACATAAGCAAACACTCAGGTCTTCACTGGGGACTTGAGCAATCGCCCTCCGCAGCCAACATTCCTCCCAGCTGTTTATGCGTCTGTCGTAGGGTTGTTGCTGTTGTTATCAATAACTGATGTTATTACTGTTGTATTACTATGTCATTTTATCATTCCTGGGTGGGAGGATGAGTTAAACGATGAATCTGTGCATATTTGTCATGGTGGGAGCCTCTGGAGCTCCATGTTTCTGTGGAAACCTGGCCCTGGTTTAGCTGAACTGGCTTTAAAATCTGGCCCCATTGGGTGCTGAGCACTCAGAAAAGAAAAATAAGCTGGCGCTGAGCTCCACTTGGAAATCTGCTCCCAGATGTATGGATGTTTGTTTACAATTACATTTAAGAGATCTAGAAAACTTCACCAAGATGCAAAGTAGCATGACTAAAAAAGTCTTTGCAAGTTCCCGTCTTCACCGATTGGCATAAAATGGTTACGTATTCTTTCCATAATTTTTTGTGTAAGTTTAAGAGGCCAAAAAGGAAAGACCAAAAAAAATCCTGTCTCAGCCAAGATCATCAGTTTAGCATATATGTAGCACCAAAACAACACAAGTTGCACAATTTCACCATACATACCCACTTCTTAACCCATTCTGGCTTGTTCCAAACTCAACAGCAAATGACAAATCCAGTAGACCATTATGGACTTTGCACAAGGCTGTGGCAGCTGATATTCTACTCCTGACTATGGTCTATTGGTCCGTTGACCACCATGCAGGCACTATTGGCCAAGGGAGGGTAATTTCTGCCTTACCCGGTGAAATGGTGAGTATTTTGAGCAGAAGTTCCTTGGGCACTAATCAGAAGTGGTGCACCCTCCCCTTTGTTAGCCATGGGGCGGAAGCAAGTTCTGATGAAGGACTGCTGCTTCACTTTCTGAAAGAGGTCACAGCGCTGTACTGTGTGTGTTCCTGGGCCTTGGGATGTAGTTTTTCGAAGTGCTCTTGAGATACCTGTAACATATGGTGACATTTTCAAATATTCACCATGCCGGCGAGTCTGTGCTGTAATGTAGGCAAGGGCCACATTGCAGCCACACTGGGGAAATAGAAGTCTGGCTTAGGGGGCAAAGATTCAATAACATTGTCCACATTTTAACAAGGTTATCACAGTGAGCCTGGGAAAACTCCAGCCATGTGGTTTTCTAAAGACTTTGAGGTATTGTTAATTAAATGACTGCTGTGTTTTTACCTCCCATAAAAAAAAAAACCAACAAACTTTACCTCCCATAAAAGCTTTTTAGCTTGTCGATGCATTAGGCAGAAATCCTGCCCGGTGTCTGCCTGCTCTGGAGCAAATGCCTTACGTTGCTCTTGGGGCTGCTCAAGCAGACGTGGCTCTGGTGCCAGCACCCAGCCCAACCTGAGTCTGGCTGGAAGGGCCCCAGAATGCCACCCCCCTGTTTAGTCAAGAGTGAAACAATGGTGGTAACCTCCTGGCTGATGAATGCAGCCAGGCAGGATGGGAAGGGCATGAAAATGTTCAGATTGCCATGAGTGAGAAGCAACGCAGCATCCGTATTGCCTCTCTTGTTCTTGGCATTGCAACAATGCATAGTTTGCTGTTGTCTCTGGAACCACTCAGGCCTGTAATGAATGGAGTACCAGTGACTGGAAACGTTCCTTTTAAGCGGATGTTTCCATTACTTTGTTTTCTCCTTAAGCCTTGTAATGGTTTTTTCAAGTGTCAGCAGAAGGGCTGAAGCATCTCTTGATCTTGCAGATTGCATGTCTATGTGGACCAGTCCAGACACTATGTGGAATTTTCAACACAATATTCACTTGTTCTCCAAATTCTCAGTGTTTTGATTATTTCATTTCACTGGTACTAAGGAGGGAAGACTTCCAAGGTTTACATTTTAAAAAGTGATCACAGACAGTAATTCTGTCCACAAACATGATACATAAAACTTATTTTCAGAAAAGCTGAGCTCACCCTCTTCTCCATGTCTTCAGGAAAAGTTATGGGATTTTGATAACTCTGAAGAACATTTGAAAAATAACATCCAACCTTTAGATGTTGCACATTTAGAGTTGGTCAGGACATTTCAATTAAAATAAAACATTAGAAAATGATTTGTTAACACCAAAACTCTGCAGAGGATCAAATCAACTTAGACTGTACCTTCCACTTCTTCATCTGTGATTTACCCAAATCACAAGCAGTAGCCCAGTGGCCAGGGTAGCATACATGTGTGAGAACTGGGATTACAACCCCAGCTGAATGCATCTGAGCAGAGATTTGGTCTTGACTTTCCCACACCCAAAGACCTAAATTTCAGGATAGTAGCAAGATAGAAACAGTTGTCAGGCATCTTTCTTGTTCTGTTGGAGAAAAGAAGGAAAAAAAAAATGGGGGGGGGGTGGGGAGGGAGAAAGGGAGAGAAAACCCTCTTGGCTTCATCCCAGCATGGAAACCTTTTCCCATCTCAAGTTGTCTGAAAAGAGCCAAGACTAGCAGCCAACGCCCTCGTAACATAGGGACCCTATTCACAAAGCATTTAATCCCATACTTAAGTGTACCTATGAATATGGTTTATGATTAAACTTGCATGTTTTGCAGGATTAGGATGGATTTAGATGGAAACTTGAAGATCTGGAGAAGCAAGTCTGTATTTCTAATCCTTCAGTCTTCACTTGGGCAGATTGCCTACTGGTCAATAAAATCTCAGGTAAGTCCAGTAAAAAGAGACTTTCCAGTTTTCCCACCAGCAATGATAACTGGTAGAGGTTTTGGCTCAGTGTCTGTCTACCCATTTCCTATCTGGTGTCTGTGAGATGTGATACAGATTGAATCACAAGTACTTCAATCTTTGAACACCTCATGTCAACCCCAAACATGGTGGCCGTGCTCAGAAGGTGGCTCTGAAAAAGCCCCTAATTCCACATCTGCTGTCAGCAGCAGCCATGGATGCTTACTGGGAGGCCATGCATGTCACCTCATGTTGAACCTGTTCCACTTCAGCAGAAATGTGTGGACCAAAGTAAATCAGGAACCCCAGAAGAGGAATCATAGGAGTTTGCTTGTCAGTTAGTTTGGTAGCCTGTAGAGGAAGGTTGCAGAAGAGAGATATCCTCAATCTGCATCAATGCAGTAGCGAAGTCCCTATGCTCCTGTGCTTCCAGACATGCTAGATGGGTTTTTCACAAATTCACAGAAACGTGACTTTGATGGGGACCTCGGGAGGTCACACAGTCAAGCTGCTGCACTGATGCCAACACCATCCCTGACATCCATTTGCCTGTGCAGTTATTGAAATCTCTTAAGGGACTCCATTAGCTTCATGCTTTTCATGAAGCACTTCACAACCTTTGCAGTTGGGAAGCTTTGCCTGACATCCAAGCACACACCACCTCTGCTGCAAACACAGGTGATTTCTTTCCCCATGCAACACAGAGATGTTCATTGCCCTTTTCATAACCACACTTGGTGCATTAGAAGTTTTGAGGTTGCAGCACACTTGGTTCTCCCCAGTGATGCCCTCCCTGAAGCTGTGTCATTCTTCCAGACCTCTGTCCCATCCACTGCTCAGGTCCCGCTGATCACCCTCATGGCTATGCATCAAATGGCCTTGAGCTCCTCCTCTCGGGTCCTTTTTCTTGGTTTTGCAGACAATATTGAATGTGGGCTTTCAAATTTCTCCCCAGATCCCCCAGGTCCAACACTGGGAGGTGCCAGAGGCCCTGCAAATCCCAGTGGACACGTGGGCTGACCCCGTTATCTGATGGCTCTCATGCTGATATAATGGCATCCTTGCTCATAAAAGAAGCATGTTGGCATTCAGGCAGGACTCTGCCCTGCAGCATCATAGAAGTGATTTAATATTTTACACTATGAAGCATGGCTTGTAACAGTTTCTGCAGGGTGCAAGAGCACTTACAAGATAGAACTGTATTAGTCACTACCATGGGCCACCTTCTGAATATTATAAACCTTAATTTACTTTTTTTATAATCTGAATGGACTTTTTAAGTATATCTAAGGGAATTGGAGTGAGGAGAAACATTCCTTAATTCAGCCATTGCATCCTTAAAGCCAGATTGGAAACATGGAAACCATATGTGAGCTCTTAGCTAATAAAATAAAATGCCAAAATGCGGCAGCCGAAGCTATTGCACCCAAAATATAATTGCACATATGCTCATTTACTCACTTATAATCAAAAAATTAAAAAAAAAAAAAAAAAAATTTTTTTTTGATACTCAGACTAGGTGTAACTGTTGGACTTAGTTATTTTACAAAATTATTTTACACAGAAAGAATGTGCACAGGTTTTTCTAATAGTGATATGAAAAGCAAACTGTATAAATACAGCCACACACAGCACCAATTGATAATGTCTCACCTGAGCACAAAAAAGTCCTCAAAATCCCACAGCAGGACAAATTTATATTAATTTTACTATAAAGTAATCTTACTTTTAGATGTCTCTAGACTACATATTAATGGTAAATATATATTTTTTTAATACTGAGCTTTGGTTTTCTTCACAGTAGATTCCTTTTTTTTCTTTATTACAAGTCATAAAGGGATATTTTAGCCCTGCCAAAGGTGTCAGAACGGAAATCATCTCTTTACTTAAACACTTCATGTCTCATGTCCTGACTATCTCTAAAGCATTAGTTTTAGCTGGTTTTAGTCTCTGTTCCATCCAAACCTTACTCTCCCAGAACTGATTGGAAGCTTCACAGAGATGTTGAAAATGAGCTGCTTGAAAAGCAGTCAGAGAAGACCCTGCTCCTCATTCAGAGGTTAAGGACCATATAATCCTTTTTATCCCCCTGTTTTTCCCTGTGATATCAGTTGCATGAACTCAAGGAATCTCAGCTCAGCTTGGGCAGCTGAAAAAGGGTTTTGCAGCATGCAGTCCCTTGGGAGATGTCTGCTGAAAAACCACATAGAGCAAAGAACATTTATCGCATCAATCTTGAACAGCAAGGTCTAGTGCAAGTCTGAACCACTGATGGGGCCACAATAAATTCACTTTTTCTGTGGATTAGCTGTCAAGAGTGGGAAGCAAGAGGAGCAGCATTGCTCTTTCTGACCAATAGGCTACACTAAAGCTTGTCTGAGAGCAAACATCAAACTAATGTGCAATGAGCTGCCCTTGACCATCTGGAAATAACGGGAATGGCTCTTCTACTTTGGAGGCATTGACCTTCTTGGTACTACCCCAGGGTGCCCTCACCATGGTCAACCCCCATTTGTGCTCCAAAGCATCACTCCCAAATCCTATGCAAAGTTCAACATAATTAACCAAAGTGACTGAAAAGGTGTAATGTGCATCAATAGTTTGACTTTTTCAGTCACCAGTGCTTTATTGTTTTAGAAACTTGAGAGAAGGGTGTAAAAATTATAATGCGTCTTCTAAAAGGATGAGAGAGGAAAATTAATGAGAAGGAAGCAATTAGATGGTTAAGTGCCTGGCTCTGCCACTGGCTTCTTTCACAGCCATGGCCAACATCCATAGTCCTTCCTCTCTCCAACCTTCACGTCTCTCCTGCCCCTGTACGCCATCTGTACAACAGCCCCCATCTGTAAAGTGGTTCCATTGTTTGTCCCAAGAGCTTGATGGCTTTTGACTATGTGCAGTGCATTGCACAACGGCCTCTGGATGCTATTTTATAAACAGCAAATATAAATAGAAGACTTTTAGGGAGACTAATAACAAAACTTTAGGAATAATCTGTTTAAAGTGAATTTAAAAGTGAAAAGCTGATGTGCAGCTGCAGTTCTGGGATATCTTTAAGGCGGGCTAGCCAAGAAATTGGCCCTTGTTTATTTTCTTATGTGATAAGTTAGATAGGGAAAATGTTTTCATAATTTTATTTTTTATTCAAAAATTAAAAAATCAGATAGAGCAGCCAATGGAATGAGTGAAGTCAGATCAAAGATGATAAATTGAGTCTAATGAGATGAAGAGTTTACCTATTTCAAATACTTGTCTGAAAAAGTCACATTTTTATAGAAAATTCTTTCTTTAAAAAAAAAAAAAAAAAGGAAGAAAAAAAAAGCACACAAGAGAAATGAAAAGAAAAACATGCCATAGCCAATAAGTTGTGAAAAACTGTGGAGACTGGCACTTTCAAATGCTTGGCAGGTTATTAAGCCAATTTTTATTTAGTCCACTATAACTGTTGGAGGGTCTGTGATTCCCAACTGTTTCACATCAGAGAATGAAAACAACTATAGCCCAGCCAAGACCACATTGGTGACTGCCAGCCCCTTTATGTGCCAAACATGAAAGCAACAAGTCCAGATGCTTTGATCCCAGCATTTTTGGATTTAGCCCAGAATGTTTTTAACTCATGTTAGGACAACATACATTATAACTGGAAATCAATCAATAGCACTGTGACCTTCAAACGCAGTAAATGTTTGGAGTTAGTTTCTGAGCATGTAATCTAAATTGGGGATTGGAAGTTGGAAGCAATCCTAACCTAACAGAAAAAAATAAAAATGTATAGTTTCAAAATCTGGAGTTCCAAGGAAGCAACAAATGGAGGTTTAATTATCTAGGGAAAGAGTATCAGGCATCAGAGATGCATCTGATGTGGAGGGTTGCAAAAGCCTGAGGAACAAAGCAACACCATGGAGACATCCACCCCAGCATAACGGGGAAACGATAAATGTGATGATGCAGGAGAAATACATATGGACCAGTGCTCTCCCACTCTGGGCTTGGGGTCATAAGCCTGTTTCAGAGGTGAGACAATCCCTGGGTTGGTGCCACATGAAATGGCCACAAATGCCTCCTCTTGGTCACCTGTGGGAGCCTGTTGGCATCTGCCTTCAGCAAAGCCAGTTCTGGCCTTTGTGCCACGCTATGGGTCTGCAGGATGGGGTGGCACACAAGGGTGACGAGGTGCCTGTGCTGGGCAGGCAGGGAAATGTATCCATGCAGCCCAGGAAGGTTTGTGCCTGGTGTCTGCATCTCAGAGGTGCTGTCATCACCCTGTGCTGTGGTACTGCTTTGGCAAAGGTTGTAGGAGAAAAGAGAACAAAACAAAACAACTAAACCAAATTTGAAAAAGGAAAAGAAAAAGAAAACCCCTTAATTTTTTTGTAAATATAGCTGTACTATAGACCAAGATTTAGCTCTTTAGCTGCTCTTATAGACTGACACCATGATCCCTTTAACCTTTACCCTGCTGCAACGTCTGTGTAGTAACACCTGATGTGCACCAACCTAAATCAGCTCAAGGTCTGACCTCTACAGGGGAGAAGTGACTTCAAAAGGTAATTAAAATGATTTAAACTCTTTTTTTTTTTCTTTCACTATGATTTAATTGTATTGCCACTAAATACCAGTCTAGACAAGGTCTTGTTAAAAGCTTTAAAATCCTGGAGTAGTTTTACCTATTAGTGATCGTGAATAGCTGTTGGCACGCTGTGGACCCAGCTCACACAAATGCGCTCTTACAGTCACACTCCTAAAGTTGCAAACCCCTATCACAAGGAATAAAAAGCAAATAAAAAATTTAAAACAACTCTTCTCCAGCTAGAGAAGTAAGTTCTTTTTAGCGAATATGAGATCCATAGGGACACAATACGCAAACTGGCAAATTTCTGTGTCAGTCCAGCCCTGACCCTGCACCCAACCTGGTTGTCACCTGGAGCTGCAGGGACACATGGCCAGCAGCCATGCCAAAAAGGCAGTGGTGGCCCACGGCTCCAGCTTACCCGCTGGGGATTTGCAATCAGACCTGAAGACAAGGCTCAGCAGTTACAGTGATGTATATTACAAAGTCCCTAGGGGTGGTGTAATGTGGGGAGGCCACTTCGCACAGTGAGGGAAGGGACACTGGGCACATGGAAACCATTCAGAGACACAACCCTCAGCCTGGAGTATCATTCACCAAGTGGAAAAACCTCTGTCTCAGTGTACACGATGTGGAGGAGCCCCTGAGAAGTTCTGCTGAGGTGCAGGTGGAGGCAGCATCACCCCTGGGTTGAGCCTGGATGTGGGTATGTGAACAGAAAACCCCTGTAAGCCAGGGCTGACTGTGGAGGGACTGTGCTCTTCACATTTATGCCTGTACTTCTCATGTTTGGACCTCTCACACCTGAATGTCTACGGAAGTATCTAGACAGGCTGGATCAAGGCCAGTGGTATGAGGTTCAACAAGGCCAAGTGTCAAGTCCTGCACTTGGGCCACAAGAATCCCCTGCAATGCTTACAGGCTTGGGGAAGAGTGGCTGGAAAGCTGTCTGGCAGAAAGGGATCTGGGGTACTGACCAAGAATTAGCTGAATGTGAGCCAGCAGTGTGCCCAGGTGGTCAAGAAGACCAATGGCATCCTGGCTTGTATCAGCAATAGTGTGGCCAGCAGGACTAAGGAAGTGATTGTCCCACTGTACTTGGCACTAGTGAGGCCACACCTCAACTACTGTATTCCACTCAGGGCACCTCAATACAAAAAGACATTGAAGTACTGGAGCAGGTCCAGAGAAGGGCAGCTAAGCTGGTGAAGGGTCTGAAGAACAAGTTCTATAAGGAGCAACTGAAACAACTGGGGTTATTTAGTCTGAAGAAAAGGAGGCTGAGGGGAGACCGCATTGCTCCCTACAGTTAGCTGAAAGGAGGTTATAGAGAGGTGGGTGCCAGTCTCAGCTTCCAAGTAGCAAGTGGTAGGACAAGAGGAAATGGCCTTGAGTTGCACCAGAGGAGGTTTCGGTTGGACACTAAGAAGAATTTTTTTCACTGAAAGGGTTGTCAGTCATTGGGACAGGCTGCCCAGGGAAGTGATTGAATCGCCATCCCTGGTCATGTTTAAAAGTCCTGTAGATATGGTGCTTAGGGCCATGGTTTAGCAGTGGACATGTAGAGTAGCATTAATGGTTGGACTTGATGACCTTAAAGGTTTTTTCCAACCTAGATGATTCTATGACCTATGATCTCTCATGTCTGTTCTTCTCATGGCTGTACTTCTCACACTGTACTCACTGCATCCTGTACAGATCAGAGCAGCCTTTGTCATCTCTCCTTTTCCAGTGCACCATATTCTTAGCAGCCCATTTTGAAGATGAGGGCAGATGCACCAAATATCACAGTGCACCCAAAACTGTTTGCATGAGCCTCTAGCCCTTCACTGGCAGAAAAAGTGTATTTTGTCAATGCTAGGAGAAAATAACATGGTGATAGATAATTGCCATCGTTTGTCTGTCTGAGCTGACGACTCCCGTTTCATTTCCTCCTGTGTAATGTTATAGGGGATGTATATGAGATATTCAGTGAGGACTGAAGCAGGGAAGTCTGCAGGAGTGTTTAGTGGGAGGTCAGGAATTTTTAAGAGGTATTATTACAAGGTGGTGTGGTTTGGGTCATGTTTCTTGCAGACATCTTGTCAGGAAATTTTTAAAATAATGAATTATTATCTTTTTATATCTTGTACAAGCTTCTTAAACTCAATCTCTAAACATGAAATTGAATTTTGAAAAATATCATCCGACAAGCTCAGGTGTTTAAAAAAAAGAAAAAGGGAAAGAAGAGAAACAAAACATATGCTGGCCAGAGTTTTAAAGACAGTAGCCACAGCACAGCAGATTTTAATTAGCAGCTACCTGCAGTGGCAGTGGCCTGGGATGAAATGTTTTGATGTGTGTAAATGTTTCTATAAAACAGTTGAAGCTTTCTTAGATCCTGTATAATTTTTTTTTTTTTTTTTTTCCCTGAGAATCATGGTTTTCTAGTGTGGACATTTCAAAGACTGGGATTTTGGGAAGATCTAAAATATTTTCTCTGTGTTTTTATTTCTCCAGTACTAACATGAGGATGCTTATATTTATTTACTATGAAAAGCTCTTAGCTCTTCCAAAAAAACAGTATTCAATGACTGGGTAGAACTAGAAGTTGTGGTAGCTATAGCTGAAGGCATAAGCTGACCATAAATCCTGATAACACTTGGACTGGGAGAATAATGCCATAGGTAGTGATCCAGGTTTCCTTTTTGAAGTATTTCTGCTGTGCCATCTTTGGTCACCCATATTCTTGAGTTCAACCAGCACAGGCCTTTTCCAGAAACACAGAGCAAACTTTATGCTCTTATCCAAACACCTCCTGCAGTTGGCTGTGTACTGCAGAGCCTCTGCTGAAGTAACCAAGGTGCTTCACAAACAAAATCCATAGAGGTGGCTTCGTGACCCGAACTACTGTCTCTGTTGGCAATCCCCCATGGCAGTATCTCAGCTCCAATTTGAATGTGGGGTTCTTTGTTTTGGCGTCACCTTTTCTCTTCTAGATGGCCCAGGACTGCACAAAATCAGGGCAAAAAACAGTGACAGACTCACTAACATCACCTTGTGCCCGAGGTGATGAGGTGGGTCCTGAAGAGCTGGAAGGGGCTGCCCAGCACCATGTTTCTCTCTCATTCACCCACTGGTACTGACCTCGTGTCACAGAAAGAGATGGAAAGGCAACACCAACCTGGTCTGTGAGCCATTTTTCAGGACTTCATGGTAAGAGCTGAGAAAGTCTCATGAAGTCTGGAGAAAATCCATCTTCCTGAGCACAGCCCAATTTGTGTGGACTTGGGGGAAAGTGTGAAGTGTCCTCTACATAAATCCTGGCCTAAGTCAGGCAGGTGGCTGCTGCTCCTGCTTAAAGGAGGGCTTACAAATCACTGTGTTATCCCTTAATCCGTGTGCACTGTTGATCTGAACAGGACAGACAGTATATATATGTATATATACCTTTGTGTCCTACCTTCTATGCCCATGATGCTCATTTCTGGGCTCACAGTTTTGCCTCAAACTGCCTGGAGTCCAAAATGAAGGTTCTTGTGTCACAGCCTATATACCTCCTGCCACACCACCAGGGATGTCTCCTGGGACAGTGACCCCTATGTCCCATGGGGACCTGCCCTTCAAAGTGGACTCGTCAGCTTCAGATGCAGAAGATGCACTATGTTGTGTCCTGATTTACAGCCTACACAGCCCAGCCTGGCCCAGCACTGGCATCTGGCACCTAGTGAGGAGATAATATTTACAGAGTTATAAATTTAGGATCCCCTTTCCAATGTAAACAGTACCAAAACGATTTGACCCTAGGTACTAATTTCCTTTCTTAATCCTTCGTAGCCTAATAGAGCATTCTTGCAAAGTGAAGGTTTCTTCCCTCAAAGGTGCATTTTATCAACTGCTTGATGGAGGTTGGTGGAATGATTGAATCATGAATTGCCTGTCTCACAGTATGGGAAAATGTGATTAAGGTAATTAAGTTGTAGGCACTGCTACATATTAGAGATAGCTATAGATTTTTATTATCTGTTCTGTCAGGTTTAATTGGTGGCTATTAGCCTCTTGTCAGATCTAAAGATGCACAAAGCTTTTTAATGGGAAATCTGATTGCACCTTGGGGCATTTTCTCTCCACAGTCAAGACTGCTTTTCTTCTCTATCGGGGAAATACTTGTGCAGCCACTCTTGCTCAAAAAAACAACCTTCACTGGCCATTAGAAGGTGTTAGAAGGCCTAGGATCAATGGGTGGTGTGGACAGGACAGTACATGCAGTATCAAGGACTTGGGTGTTTATTCTCCATATTGCATTTGTTTGAACCTCTGATCATTTCTGCCTATTCTGACTGTAAATTCTTTAAGGCAAGAAGAATTACACTATTTTTGTACAAAGGTGAGCAAGTTGGCTCTCATCTTATTTTTGGACCTGTTGGTCTTCCTATAATAACTATGGAATATTACCAGACAGGGATTGTAAAACAGTTTTATTTAAAAGTGAGGTCCAGATCCAGGCTTAGAGAAAGAATTTCTGGCCCAGTCACAGTTTAGAGAACAGGAAAGGGAATTGTAAGATGAGTTAATTAACCATAGTCTAGGCAACATAACACTGATGAATGATTCTACCCTTGCTTTCAAAGCACATTGAGAAGCTGCTGTTTCCAGTGACGTGCTACATGGGTACCTTGTATTAACCTGGAGAGAGAGTCCCAGTTGCTGAACCACACAGCTCATCAGCTTCAAATAACACATGAGATTTATCCTCTGCAAATTCTCATCCACATGTATAGATTCAGCCCAATGTTGTTAAGCTTGTGAAATTTGATGGGCTCACAGCACGAGGTAGTTTAGCTTCTGCTACGTGAGATTGCCATCTATGTTAGGGTTTATTGAAAACGTTATGTCCCATCTGTTTCTAGATGCTCCTTTCATGTTCCTCATCTCTTTAGGCTCTCTTTTCCAAAGAGCTCGCTTGATCCATGTGGAGTTAATAAGCGATTTTGGTGTGTGAGTATAAGTGTAAGGACCAAGATGTCTTGTTTCATAAAAGTCTGTCATTGATTTATTCCTCCTTCTGCTGCCTTGCTTCCTGCTCATTTCTCCTCACACTTTCAGAGCGAGGGACGCTGTTTACATTAAGGATGTTTCTCATGTTTACAGATGGGGCAGCATTTGTAAATGATTCTGAAGAGTTGTTGTTTCCAAGGAGTTGCTCTAAGCTTTCAAGAAGGGGTCTCACCACCTTAGTACTTTGTTCTCAGTCTTTATTTTAAACTTATTTCATGTGTCCTAAAAATGTGCTGGTGTGACTGGTCCGCTCCTGGTGCCATTAATGTCCCCACCATTTTCAGAAGGTTGTTGTTCTACCTCCTCTCTCTCCCCCATGTGTGGTGAGTCCCTGTGTCACAGCTAGAAATACAAGAGTTTTATAATGTCTACTTTTTCTTTCAGGGGGAAAAAAAAAAAAAAAAAAGCAAAACCATACCAGTCTTGTGTTTAATCAATACATGTACTGTGTCTTTTGAGTGCTACTTTAAAGACACGTCTGTTGTTTTGGATATTTTCAAGTTAATTTAAAAGATACTAAAAAAATAGATCAGCCAGAGACATGGCTTCTTATGGAAGTCCTTCTGCCACTTATGGTGGATTTTCTGCTTCTCTTGATGCCTGAACCATAGAGAAACACTGGAAATAAACACATTTATCACCTAGATGTTCATACACTTGTCATGGAAGAGTGGCTACCAATTTGAATCGACTACCATCCTTTTTATCCTGGGATGCAGGGGGGATATATTTTCCCTAGCGTCATGACATAGTTTTTGCATAGCCTAAAATAAAAAGCACATGTTACATAAAGGCAAAGTGCACTGATATCTAAGCTATCAAAGAGTGACCGAGCCAAATATCTTCGGCTCAATGAGGCAGGAATTCAAAGCTGAGTACTGCATACAAATAAAATGCCAAATTCATTGTCGTTGCTTGTGGTTTTTTTTATAAAAGAGGAGTGTTGGAGGCTGATCTCAGCGGGCAGATCTAACCTGGAGGTTTGCTGAGCCAGCAAGACTCACAAACACCCATGGGCAGCCGGCAGAAAGGAGTCGATGGCTTTTGGACAATCTTGCCTAAGCGGGAGCATTTCTGTGTCTCCTGAGACAGGTTTAAAGGGTGGCTACAAGTCAAGCATTCAGCTCCTAGTTGTTGAATGTCTTTATTTAAATTGTACTGAATGCAATTTCTTGGATGAGATGGAAAACTGGGGTCTTAACCTCCTGTTGTAAGGATTTATTTTTTTTAATCCAATTTTGCATTTCATGATGTCCCGATGTTCTTACTACATTCCTACCAATTATACTTAGTCAAATCCTGGGGGGGGGGGTGTTTAACCACTTCTTAGCCAAAGTAAATTCCCCTGAGATTGAAGTCAGCAGAAGTATTTGTCTAAACAAGCACATTGGGAGAAGGTTTAAAACACCCTGCACTTGCTAGAGTTTCTCAGGCTTGTGAGAGCTGTGGAAAGTAATTAAAATCACTAAATAGGTATTTGAAACCTTATTTTTGGCATAAAACACCCAATCCTGTAAATAGTGGTACCTGCAGAGAAACTGTTACATGGAGAAGCTACACGGTTTCTGTTTAGATGAGAATTCTGAATTATGCACAGAAACCTTCATATGGTGTGGGTTTAATAAGTGCAATTTGAATTTTAAACATAGTCCATGAGCTATGTTACAGGTAGAGCTGCTGGTGCTGAAATGTTATACAGAGAAAGGTCTGAAAGAAGCTGATACATCTGTGATAATGCAGCTTCAGATACTTGCGTATTCTTTCCATTTCTGTTTTTACTATGCTCTATTACCAGTAAAATATGCAAGTGTCATTCCAGCTTTACCATTTTTGAAGTGCTACTTGAGCATTGTAGGAATCTTTTGGCAGGAAAAATGTATCTTTCACAGGAAATTCTGTAACTATCAAGATAAGTTTAAAAAATATTTTCTTTCTCAAAGAAATGTGAATCAAGTACTGCTCTGCAAACTGACACTCCAGATGAAGCAATGAGCCTGAGCTTCCTGAAAGCAAAGGGAAGAGGCTACAGTTCCTTAAATTTTCTGTTATCTGATTGCCTTTCCAGAAGGTATTTTAATTAATTTCTATTCTTGGAAATACCATTTTCTGGGTCAAGACTGTAGGCTGATGCTGCCAAAAAGCCCCTCATCCTTCTGGGGAAAGTGACAGTCCTGATGTGGAGATATGCCTGATCAAATGAGCTGTTATCCCCATTTCAATCTGACAGCAGCTACCTGGAAGCTGCCACCCTTTGGTGGTCAGTAGCTGCCACAATGGGTTTGACCAGGAGGTCCTTAGAGACTCAGTTTTTAAACCCCACAACCATCCATGCCTTGAGTTTTAATGTTATTCCTACAAGCACCTCTGATGTAAAGAGAAAGTTGGGTTCCCTCTTTGCCATTATGGGAAATATTATCTTTCAAAGGAAGGGCAGCTTTTACATCTTTAAAAAATCAATTCAAGATCAGAAGCAATGACTTGCAATACTATTTTTCTTCCAAGGTTTCAGTATCCTGAACCATCTGATCTCACCTAATAACGCTGCAGCACATCAACTGATCAGTCTTTTCCTCTTTGTTCCTAGGTAGCCTCCTCCGAGAAGTTAAGCTGTATTTGCCTTGGGTAAGGTACCGTGCTACGCCAATATTGTTTTGTGGGGGACAATTTTCTGATGTTTGATTGCCTTGGATAAGACATTTTTGGTGAATCATTATACCGAAATGCAAAGAAGGTAACTTGAGAAAGATGCTTATGTTTCTGTAGCACTTTGCAGCAGATGTCTCCTATTTACTGCTTTATTTTATTGCTTAATGACTGAATCTCGAGTAATTGAACAATTTGACAGATATTTATTTGTAAAACGTGATTCATTTAGTCAGACATTGTGAAACAGTTTCATGCCAGTTCTGGAGATTTTGGTAGAACTTTCTAAAGATGCAAACATTCAAGTAAATTGCTCATGTCAATAGCACATCCAGTTTTTACTGTTCTTTACTGCACACAAATATTTGAGTTGACAAAAAAGCGCTGGTGAACAGACTACAGGGACTTCTGAACTTTAATCAACCACAAGCACTGGCAGGGTTCAGAAGTAATTTCCTAACTATGAATCACCTGCAGACAATGAATCACTTACTGGAGAAGATTGCCAAATAAAACAAGCCATCATGTATAGCTTGCATTGACTGGACTATGGAAAGGCCTTTGATTCACCTAGCTGAAAGAGAAGCTGTGATGAAAGCACTGAAATAAAGGCATAAAAGAATGTAGGAATCCCAAACCACATCTGCTAGCAGTGAATGGCGACATTGAAGTTCGACAAGGAAGATAAAAGAAGGCGAGACTAAGCAAAATAGCAGGCGAGGAGACACTATCTTACTGGAAAAGACTTGCCTGGAGAAGAACTTCACAAAGCATTTCTGGGAAGAAGACCTTAGCTTAACTTCAACCATATGTGTGAGCTCAGATTTCGACTGTGATGGAGCCGTTGTCTTTTCTGAAATAGCCAATGATCTCTGGGTGATTTTTAGGGGAACTGAAATGTGGGGGCAGCAGGGAAGACAAATGGTAGGGGAAGGCTGAGGAGGGAAGACGCTCTCATAGCGGTCTCAGTCTTGTGCTCGCTGAGGTCAACAGAAGGCTTCTCCGGGGATTTCACAGTTTTCACAGGCCAAACTTTCTGCTGAAGAAGAGGTGTTAGGTTTCCATCTCTAGCAGAAAGGGGCCAAGAGTTTGGGTGCTAACAAAAGTTTAAAAAAAAAAAAAAAAAAAAAGGTGGCATCTTTTATAACATTTTTGAGAGACAGAAGAATAAAGTGATAATGAAATAAGAGAAGAAACCAAAAACTTCCTGGAGACTGTAAAGATTCATACTTAAGTCCTACCACAAGAAAAAGAAATAGAAGAAGGAATAAAATTTACTTTTTTAATATTTTATTCCTTATGAGAGGTATTTGGCTGTGCTTCCCCAAACAGCGAGACAATAGCTGGTAAAGCAATGACAGGGGAAGCAAAAAAAAAAAAACCCTGCAATTATCTAGACTTTGATGATTCCCCTCTGTTAGTGCCAGTATTCAATAAACCCTCAAATTGCATGCTGTAGCAGGAGAGTGAATTTACTGCAGCCAAAATCATATGAGTGCAATGAATCAAGACAGCCTTTCTGCACCGCGCAGGTCTGGCTCATGTATTATGCTCCACATACTAACATATACTAAAAAATAAGGTAAGGCAGAATTTCAAAATCACTGGAGTAGCTACCAGCTGATGGAGAGAAACTTGCTGCCAGCACAAGGAGGTCATCACTGGTACCTCTGCCCAGCAAGACCTGGTTTAGCTCCTGTTTGTTTCTTGGCTACTCAGGCAGTAATTAGGTAAAAATCTGAATTTGCTCCCTAGAACCAGCCCAGTGCTTGGGTACTAGTCTGTAAAAAGTCCTTTTACTGGGGATTTTTCAGTCGTCCAGAGCTACTTCCTTTTGGCGACAGGCCCTTTTCTTTCATTTGTTTTGAAGAAAGTCTGGTCTGAGCTGAAGGGACCATGAGCACTTCCCCGAGCAGCCACGAGAGAGCACCCGGCAATTAGGGCTGGGAGGCCTCAGCTCTGCTCTGCGAAGGTAAATGAATTGCTGACCATGTTCAGAGAAACCCTTCGCAGGATTCCCTCCTCGCCTTATGCTCTTTAAACAAAACTGGAGTCAGAAACACAAGCCAGGGTCATCTAAACCCTCGCTACTTGCTGCGAGTCACAAGTCACTGCGACGTTTGGCCAGGGACTGGGGCATTGGGGCGGGTGCTGTGAAATAATGTCCCACTGCAGGGGAAGGGGGAATTTGTCCCCTGGCTTATGAGATTCTTGTTCAAAGCCAAAGGCTGCCTAATGACTGCTGGCAACGTCGACAGCCCTTTAGTGGCAGCTAGCTCTTTACCTAAGTTGTCCATTTTCCTGTGTGCCGATTAATTCTCAGGCATGGGCTGATCAAAGAGCCTGCCCATGAAATGCAGCTGAAATAAGTTTTCCACACTTTATTTCTCACATGTTAGATACATCGATTCAGACAAGAAATGTTGTGCGTACAAGCAGGCACTGGGAGGGGGTCTGCGGGGAGGCAGGGATGGCCCAGCCATTGCCCGTTGCCGTCCCTGCCGGGACACATTTCTGATGCTCCCACAGAGAATTGCAGCACTCCCAGCGGACTTTAAAGCTGCAGTTAAGGTTTTAACCTTTATTTTCAAAAAGCTTATGCCAATTTTTTCTGAAGGGTTGGGGTGAGTTATAAAAATCAAAAGAC
This sequence comes from Megaceryle torquata, assembly GCA_024611175.1. NCBI lineage: Eukaryota > Metazoa > Chordata > Aves > Coraciiformes > Cerylidae > Megaceryle > Megaceryle torquata. The sequence continues at coordinate 18,950 of JANIJG010016435.1, forward strand.
AGAAATTCAGTAAATAATGGAAAATCATTTACACGGAGGCTTCACGTTCTTGGTCAGTGCTTTCAAGCATGCCAGATACTGTTAAAAAAATGCAGAAACCTCTCTGCTGCTAAAACCTCGGATCACATATGAATCATGTAGCTCACGAGGCACATGTTTACTTGTGTGGTCACTGGGGTACATATTTTCGCAGGCATGTAAGAGCAGCTCTCAGGATGCAACGCGGGTCTGAGGCAGCATGCCCGGTCAAGAGCTGTAAGCTCTGAGGTTTGTTCCTCCTGCTGCCACTGCCAGAGCTGCTGGTGACTTGCACACCTCTAAGAACATGTCCTGGCTGTGCTGCAGCGAGGATGGGGTTGGTGTCCTCCACAGTGGGCAGGGACATCACCTCCATGGTGATGTCCCGTGTGGTGCAGTAAATACCCTCAAGAAAAGTGCTTTGGCTTTTTGGTTTCAGTTGCAGAGTGTCTCTGAGGCAGGGCTCCATCCCTTAGGGGAGACACTGTTTGCTCTCAAGACAGGGTTTGGGAGAGCTTTCTGTCAGGAGGAGGAAGAGGGAGAAGGTGCCTAAGGCCGAAGGGTTTGTAAAGGGAATTTGGTGCTTTGCCCCATGTACTCAAAGGCACCAAGCTCCCAGTGAGGAGCCTCTGGCAACACCAGCCTGACTCCCTGGTACTGTCAAGTTGTAGCCTTTCAACAGGGATAAAAAAAAAAAAAAAAGTTTTAAAAAAACAACAAAGTACTTCAACACCACTACAGCCCTGTGTGCTTTTTTTGTATTTGGCTGCCCCTTGCAGAGACGCTCTGGCTCCAGCCATTCAAGCAGTTTCCTATGACTTGACTTCAAAACTAACCAACAACAACAACAACCACCACACGTTGGCCTGCGCCGACCCCGGCACAGGAGACGCACACCCCACCCGGGCGCAGCGCACGGACCCCCCCTCACCTTTCATCCAGGGGTAATCTCCTTACTCCCAAGGTTAGTCACAGCTGTCACAGTTGCCGCCATCCCTTTGGTGAGCAATGAACTCTAGCTCCAAATTAAGTATATATGCAATTAGATGCAATACTTAAGTACTTAGGACTCTACGCAATACTGGTATGTAAGAATTGTAAGGATATAAAATAAAGAGGAGTGAAAAGCAGCAAAATGTTCAAAGCCATGTTTGGAACTGCATCAAATCCAGGAGTATATCCAGCAGTGCCTTTTGGAGAAGTCAGCCCCTAATTTAGCTGATGCTTCCTTTAGGTTACCATGTAGAGTAGTACCATTAATTAATTTTGTACTTAAATTTTAGAGAAAGGATAAGAAAACAAAATCTTGCTTAATACTTAAGAAATACGTAATATGCAATACTTAAGAAAAAGGTTTATTTAAATACATCCAACTGGCAGAAATCAGACTGTTGGTTCAACACCAGGTGTCACAAAGCATTCCAGAAGGTGCTTTGAAGGACTTCTATAGTGTTTAGTGAGGAAAGGGGAAAAAGAAAAAAAAATCTCCAAGTAAAGTACATAATAGGTTTATTTCACTAAATAAATGTGGGTTTATTGATGGACAATATCAAACACCATGTGGCGGTGCTGTGGGGACAGCAGTGCCAAGCATCCCCTGCTTAAGTCAGATTTTCACAATGATTTTCTCTCTCCACACATTTGATCTTCCTAAAATGTTTTCAGAAGTTAAAATTCTTCCTTGTGATATATCTTGTACCCAGTAAATGCTGTTTATATCGACGGCAAACACATCTTAACTCAATCTATACAACTAATGTCTAAGTTCAGAGAACAAAAATAATCATTCCAAAAAGTGTTTAAGGTGAAATCAAGCTAGGATTGCAAAAGGCTGGTGGAAAAAAGATTTTGATGGTGTGGGCTGACAGTCAAGCTGCTAAAGACACCTTCTGGATCTGCTTTAGGAATTGCTTATTAACCACTTCAATAATAAACAGAGAGATTAAGAACATGCAATAAAAGAAAATTCAGTGGATGTTTCACTTGATATCCGCAAGCACGACACATTTATTTCATTCAAAAATTCTCCGTTGTTGACTCTGTAACACGATTCAATGTTTACCTCAGTTAATGATTTTTTAGGGATCTTTCACTGGCCTGTTAATGCTATAAATGCAGTGAAGATCTGCGCGGCATGCGAGGGTTCGGTTTGCTTTAGAAATGTAAACAATATCAAAGGAATTTAAATTATTATTTAATCTTCACCCCCGAGTTTCTGGATGGCCATACACACTGAAAGCCTTCTACAATAACATGGGAGTGAAACGTAGCTATGGGCCTGATGCTGCAAAGCCAGGGAAGGATTTTACCCCCATATGTGACTTCATTTGTGTGCTTCAGTGTCAGCACAAGTGGTTCCAGAGGTGGGTGCTGCTCTCCGAAGGTGTTGAGCAATCAATTAGTTTCAGGGCTCTTCTGTAGTAGACACTGGCAGCTCAACCTCTAAAATGTGAATTTAGCAGTAAATGTGCCTATTTCAACTTTCCTTCTGAGGGTAACGTCCTGGTGTATTTGATGGTCACTTTGATTACCTTTTCTTAAAGTCATGTTAAACCGGGCACTGGCTGCTGGGAAGAGTCTAGGCAGGAAAGTGCTCACGTGTCTCTTGGAGAACTCACCCAACCCTGCAGAGACCACAGGCTTAACAAGAAACAGTTGGTCCCTAAAAAGGTTCTCATTTCTGCTCTGAGCTCAGAATTACTTCTCAGGGTCTGAATTTTGAAGGCAATGAATAAAAAGCAAGGGTAGTTGATTCTTCCTTCAGTCTTAAGGAAATAAGTTAGAGTGGGTCCTTGCAGATACTCACTTCTTCCAGGATTGTTTTAAGATACAATTGTTAGGCATGTTTAAAAACAGAAAAAAAAAGATCTTTCAAGAGCTCATTTCCCAGAATATTACCAGCCAACAGCCATAATGGGCTCACACAACACAACAATTGTTGACTAATACTATGTGCTTTGCAAAAAAAAAAAAAAAAAGAAACAAACTGTTATATGTTTTTTGTTGGATATATTTAGAGAGCTTTCTTATTGTTAAGAGCTTTAGGAACAATAATCAGTGGTATGTCATTCTGGTATTGTTAGCAAAGTCCTTTCTATTGAATTTTCAAGATGTTGTAAAGTGAGATTATGTGAGTAGCACCTCTGGACACTTTTTCCCATCATTGTGTTGGTATCAATCGCTGACTTCCACTGTTTCTCCTGGTATTAAATGAAAATGTTGTTTCCCACTACGCTGATTGGAGGCTGTATAATGCATGACATAACTGATAACCCTACTGAGATTACGCATTGTAGGATTCAAACTGCACGAGAAATTTGGACAACAAAGTAGGTGGCCACTTGTACTGGGAGACGAAGTTTAAAGGAAAATGTACTGGCATCATTGTTCCAGCTGAAATGAAGAAACATTATAAATGGATAATTTACAAGGCTAGTTCCTCAGGTTGTAGAAAAAAATGCTGCTTGGATTTTATTTTATTTTTTCTTGTTTTTTTGTGGGTTCTGTGTAGCTGGAATTTATTTACCAACAGCAAAGTGCTGCCCTAAGACACCCCAACCTCGCTCACACTGAGCAGAGCTGTATTAGAGGAGAAACCCACACCCTGCTGAGACTCCTGACATTTTCCGAAGAGGAAATATTAAAAATGCAGTGGCAGAGTGGAGGAGAAGGAAGTTATGCTTTGGAAATAGCGGTGAGCTGAGAAAGCCAGATTTTTTGACTCTCTAATGAAAAAAAAAGTGAAAATAATGAGAGGCTTTGAGCTAGCTCCTGTATTGCACACACCACCAGTATCTGAGCAACATAAAAAGCGGCATAGGGAGCTCCCTTATAGAAGGTTTTGGCCGGTGCCATTTCCATTACAGCACGTCAGGTTGTTTTGATTCTGCACTTGTGCTTCAGAGGGGTTTTTGGAGGGGTAACTGAGCTGGTCCAACCCTCCTGATTACCCACGCAGGCTGCTTCTCCACCAGCACCGGGTCAAATTTAGGCTGGTTCAAGATTTTTTTGTAAGGTGTTTTTTTTTTTTTTCTTTGGGGAGAGGGGTCTTGGGGAGGGGCGGAGTGGGGTGGGGAGTGTGGACCCTGTTCTGGCTCTCCTTAGTTCACATGGTGCCTTTCCTTCCAACTGTGCTCCTTCCTAAACTCAAAGATGCAGAGCTTGGTTTATTACCGACACAAGAGGGAAGAGGTCACTGTGGCTTTCCACTCTCCTGCCCTTCAGCATCTCTCATCCTGCTGTGTACACTCAGCCAGGACAGGATCAGATTCAGACTTGATCCTGTCATTCTTCAGCTGATGTGGTGTTAGGTCCAAGAAGTAGTTCTGGATCTCCCATTCAAAATTTTTATGGACTAGTGTAAAGCTGGAGTGAGTTGCTCCATGCAGTGGTTAAGGTTTTAATGGCTCTTAAGTAATAAAAACAGCAGAACTGCTTCCAAAAAGAGTACCAGGGAATCAAGTCTAAATGTAATAAAGGTCTTTACTTCGTTACAGTGGATTGCAAAGTGTTTTGTGGCTTGTGGTTGTACAGAGCAGAGGATCTGTAGATTCTTCTGAACTAAATTTTTATTACATGGTTGGGATTGCAGCTGACTGGACTTCACATCTCTGGGAGTCCCCCCATGAGAAAGGGTAGGCATATCTCAGCGTGTGGGGCCTTCATGTTGGTCTGAGAGTGGAAAAGCTTATACCCCTTTAAGACAAGAGCCAGGAGAGGCTGGGTGCTAGAAAAGATCCCTGGACATGTTCAAACTACAGGTGACTTCAAGAGAGGACACACCAGACAGGTGCCCAACAGGTCTAGAAGCAACAGAGGAGAGGGGACAGAATTTCTAGCAGGGCATGTGGTGACAGGACAAGGGGTGATGGTTTTAAATTTACTGAGGATAGATTAAGACTAGATGTAAAGAAGAATTTCTTTATGATGAGGGTGATGAGACCTTGGCCCAGGTTGCCCAGAGAGGTGGTCGATGTCCCATTCCTGGAAATATTCCAGGTCAGATTGCATGGGGATTCTGAGCCCTGCAGGGGGGTTGGATGAGATGACCTTGAAAGATCCCTTCCAACTCAAACCTTTTTCTGATTCTATGAAGGAGTTGAGCACAGTAAAAAACACCAGTTCTGTAATTAGGAAGAGCTAAATCATTAAAATGTTTGTAAGAATTAGTTTGGAGTGAAGATTGTTAGTCTCTGTCCTTCAACATTCCACTTTCATTTGGATCATGGATGACCTGAAATTGAGTCCATTGCTGGGCTTTTCACACAAATCCCACTGAAATTCAGGAGGGGTTCAACACTTAAATTCATCTCCATGTCTTGGCTCATGCTTTCCTCTTTTCTCCCCCCCCCCGAGTATTAGCACTTCAGACAGAAGGAAGAAAAAATCCTCTTTGAGAGTAGAGGAAGACCTGCAGATGAGATGAGAGCATTCTTGGAGGATGCTGAAGGGATGGCTGACATTACACACACAGGGTCTGCAGCTCACCACCTTCACCTCGCCAGGATGGTAACTTTAATGCAAGAGGCCACACGGTGAGCTGCTGGCCGAGCACCTCAAGCTGTCTTATCCACCACTACTAAAATCTCTCACTCCACTTGTTAACTTTTTCCAGGCGATTTTCTAGCAGGCATTTCTCCACCGGCCACCCTGGGGAACAGAGCCAGGCTGGTGCGAGGGTGGGCACTGGCCTGGACAAAGGAGCTGTTTTCCTAAATGCCCACGTTATGCTGCTGCATACCTCAACCCAATTAGCACGGCTGCCTGGACCTTAATTGGGCCTGACACGCGCCTGTTGAAAGAGATTCCCCAGGAATTAAAGCGCTACTTCTCTAGTTTGAGTTGGCTGGTGATGCGAAACATGACACGATTTTTGAGAATTTTCTGCGCTTACCATGAAACAAATATGCCACAGGTATCAAGCAGGCTTTGTTTGGGGGCTGTAATCATATTACAAATTGAACACTTCCACATGTGCCTGCTGGCACATCTACCCGTGGCTATCTCACATGTATCTGCCCCAAGGTACAGATGCTGAGGTCTTGACATAGCATAATATAGATCTAAATATATTTTCCAGATTGCCTTAGCACATGCTAATGAAAATGAGGAGTAAAGACCTGAAAGAAGCAGCTGTTTAAAATTTTCTTCAATCCCAGAAAATCAACTTCTTAATTACTGATAATTTAAGCATCAAAATGACCACTAACCCTCTTCTCCCTCTAGACTCTCCCAAGCTGGGAGGCCTGCTTTAAAGACTCTTGGGCAAAACTGTTCCTTAGAAGTGTAGCGTTTCATCACATTTCTTTAGCCTTTCTGGAATTAATTAGTATTAAAATAAAGCGGGAAAAAAAAGGGTGCTTTCTGGAGGTGCCTTCAGACCCTCCACTCAGACAGCTGGAGCAGATGCTGCTAAAGCTTCCACCCAGCACATCATATGAGACTTTTGTATTTCCACAGCACCTTTCATAATAAGAGGTTCCCCAGACTTCCCCAAAAGGCTTTGCTTTATAGGTATAAATAGCTTCAATTTCCATTAAAACAGGGATGGCCCTGGATCAAAAAAAAAAAAAAAAAGAGGCTCTTCTTCCAGCACATGGCAGCAAAGGGACTGTGTTCAGTCCAGCCATACCCAGGGGGACAACTTGTCCCCAGAAAAATTTAGGCAGTAGTTTTGGGGCAAAGGCTTAGGTCTTGTAAGCCGTACCATGAGTTCCTGAATCACTGGGTGGCACTGGGGCTGCTTTTCAGTGACTATTTTAATGTCAGTCTGATTAAAAATTTCAATTCTGGGAAAGGAGTAATTTTGCTGAAAAATGTTTTTCTCTAGCAGCAAAAGAAACTGAGTTGGGGGAGAAAAAAAAAAAAAAAGGAAGAGGAATACAGTGAGTTGGGGGGTTTTTTTGGTTGGTTTTTTTTGGGTTTTTTTTTTGTTTGTTTGTTTGTTTGTTTTTTACTTTTTATGTGATGTTCTCCCCTTCACGCTCTCCCCAGTCTTCATTAAGTGACTGTGAATTGTAAAATTCAGTCTTTCCTAAAGCTGGCACCACATTCTATATAGACACGAAAGGCAAATTAACTGGGCTGTGGGACAGCTGGGGCTTAGGTTTACTCACAAACCTACACAGCCGTTCAGTGGGATGGGAAAGAGGATGGTTTGGGCCAGGCTGCAGAATATTTTTTTTCTTATAACTGGAGTCCTGGCAAGGTACATGGTTATTGACATGGAGAAAGGGTCTTCTGTTTGGTGCTGGATGCCTTTGTTTTGTTTAGCTCATTACTGGAAGCATCTTTAAAATGAACTAGCTTTTCCATGCCACTGTATGATCAACCAGCAAAGCCATAAATGAGACTTAATATAGCTGGAAGGCAGCAGAGTGTGGTGAAATGATCCAGGATTTTGCAGCAATTCTCCATCCGTCTGAGTAAGAGGGACCTGACAGAAAGTTTTAAAGTTCAAGACATGCATGGAGCAACGGGCCAAACTGAATCGCTGTGTAAAAGCAGCCTCGCAAATGTTTTTATAATAACTTCCCCTCCCATTACTCCACAAATGTGGCTATTAATGCAATAAAACAGCGGGGCTGACATAGGAACAGCGACTCGGACCTGCAGTGGGATGGAGGATCTGGGCCAGGGTGAACTATTGATTCATCATCTTGTCATGCTGGTGCTTTGTTAGATGCTGTAGATAGGAATTGAGGCAGTAATATGCAGCTCCTTCATCTAGTAAGGCTGCTGTATCGCATGGGAATGATTTGTTGACTTAGGGAAAACTACTAAGGGGGGGGGAAGGTGAACAGTAGGATGATGCTGAAATAAGCGAAAGGGGTTTTTTAAAGTATTGAATTTAAGGTTTGGTGTTTTTTTTTTTCTTAAAACCCCCAAACAACTTACTATATCAGAAAGCCAGAAACATTGGTCCTCACTTAGCAATCTGTTTGCATCTGGACCAGTGCATCTGTGTGGTCCATCAGGGCGGGTTTGACACAAAGACAAAAATTATCCAGTTTTCTTTGTTTATTTGGAGGATGAGATGGATAATCAAAGCTGGCTTTGCTTCTCAGCTATTCCTCTGCTTGAATAACTCTACCACTGAGAAAAGCAAGGAAAATCCAGGTCATGGTAAGTATCTACATGAAGTTGAAGGACCCCCTGGGATATGTTTCACCCCCTCTGCTCATCGCACCCCACAGGCAGTGCCACTGGGTGGGATACTTAGATGTCAGAGTACAATGTTTGAGGCTCTCAGTGGGAACAGCAGCCTTGGGATTCAATGAGGTGGTGGCAGCCGTTTCTTGATGGTCAATAGACCTGCTTATGTGCAGGTTAAACTAACCTTACAGCTCAGCTCAACAAGTACTTTCCCTGACAGTTGTATGTGCTACTGTAACCCAGAACACTAAACCCATGAGAAACTGTCTCACCCTTTCTCCACCCCCCCAGATCCCTTTCATCTAGGGCAGGTGAAGGTAGAGCTGATAAGAACTGTCATTGCATCAAATTAAAGGGGAAAACGATCTGGAAAGTTGTTTGCAGATAAAACTGGATTTGATTAACCTATTTGTTCTCTTTACTTGGCAGAAACCTAAAACCAAGTTTCACGGTGACTTTAACTGCACTAAAAATAATAGCCTATTTATGCAATTATCTGCATGTACCTGATCATTGGCCTGGGCCACTGAAGTGATGACAAGAACATGCACACAGGCTTCCCACCCACCCCTTTTTGTTTCTGGGGGTTTTTTTAAGGTGTGTGTGGTTTAGGCTTCCTGCATGAAAGCCATGGGCCTGTAGATCTCACCTTGCAATCAACCTGTGCATGAGGCTCAGGAGCTGTGAGACCAAATCAAAGGCAGCCCACACTGGCCCTCGCTGAGCTTGGATTTAACCCTACAGATGCCCCTGTTGCTATGCGATGGTTATAAACAAAGTTAAACCGTAGCTGTGCTGAAGACAAGAATGTTGCATACAGCTTGTTCTGAAATGTAACTTGAGGATCTGGTGAGCTATGAGACGTCCTTGTGTTCTGAAAAAGGCTGAGAGGAGCACCCCATGCCTTTGGCCTGGAGACATGGCTTTCATCTTTGGCTTAAGTGGAGCTAGATTTAATGAAATGTCCTGCAAATCATATTCCTTAAATGCTGGCTTTTCCTGGACATCCCACCTCTCACTGCTCTCCAGGCTGTTCAGAAGAAGCAGGGCTTTGGACCTGATTTTAAAGGGAATACTCAAATTTTTATTTCCTTTTAGACCCTAAAGGCTCACTTCATGCAGTTGGAGGCCCATTTAGCTTCTCAACTATGGACTTTGAACATTCTAGACAGTCAATATTTTGCTATCAGTCAGTTAAGATGCTGCTTCCCAACATTGTCCCGATGAGCAGCTGGCAGGTGCATCATCAGGTCAAGGCTCTACAACAGCATTCAAGGGTCACCCTGCAACAAATCCTCCTGTGAAATGAGTGAAATATTTCTTTTTTCCGAGGTAGCATTTTGAAGCTTAAAGGACTGATCTAAACACCTCTAATGGTCTATTGAGAGACTTTAGATTGGGTCCTAAATTGCACGACCAAGTCCAAGACGCTTTGCAGTGCCCCAAGCTCTGGTTACCCTTATCCTCATGACCCCACAGACACCATCTTTGTTCCCCACAGGAAATTCCACAGCTGAAATATCCCATTTTTGCCATGACCCAGACAAAACCAAGACAATGAGAAAAAAGATCCCTTCAGTTTTGTAGTCCTTTATTTTTTTTTTAAGTTGATCCTCCCATAGTAATGTACTGAAATGCGTAACAGTTACATTGTACAAAGCATTTAAAGAAAGTACCTCAACTTGCCGATTATTTCAAAATGAGATTATAAACAAAAGGAAAAACAAATCTGGTCCCTCACTAAAGGCCAAAAAAACCCCCCAAAAAATAACTGAATACCTTCCGTTATTTATTTTTTTTTTTAAACATAAATTTGGAACACTTCATCTTACAAATAGGATTAACATGAACATAACATCACACAAGCTCGCAGACAACCAGCATAAAATATTGGGTACAGGTTTTTTTTTAATCAGAAGAATCATGCTTTCATGAAGAAATTATAACTGTTTATACAATCGAATCAATTTACTGTATTACAAAAAAAAAAAAAAAAAAATTCCTAAGTCGCATCTATTAGTTATTTAGTTCATTAAAAGGCAAAAATAAAATAAAAGAGGAATGTAAGAAAATTTCAAACACTGTTTTGCACTCCCATATACACAGATCAGTTCACCTCACTTTTTTTTTTTTTTAAGTACATGGGTGCCTTACATCCTATCGCAGCGGGGGACTGCAGCAGTGCTGTTTGTTATAGGAACAGTGCTGTTTTAATCAACAAACAATCGTTTGCCAACAAATAAATACACGGTACACACAACACAAAGAAGAAATTATGAGGGTGGGGGGGAAAGGAAACAATACAACAAAATAGTGACATGATTGTCAAAAATTAAAATCTCCTTACAATGATTTGAACTAGTGGTGCTGTCGATGAACGCGGTGCTTTCACGGAATTATCTGGAAGATTTAGCTTCTTGGAGTAGTGAACATTCATAGTTTACAATATACACAAGCCTCTTATGTATTGTTTCTCAGAGTTCTTTTTTTTTTTTCATTCTTTTTTTTTTTTTTTCCTTGTTTTTCCTTTTTTTTTTTAACAATGCAGTTGAGAAGGCAAAAGAATTACGGAGAGAACAAAATATTCCCTGTTACTTCTTTCTACATTTACGATGGATAGTGTGCATTTGATAGAACTAGTTTCTGTCTTTGAAGGGCTAAAATGCATAAAGCTTTAATGAAGAGATTTGTACATAAAAGCAACTGTTCCCAATCCTGTGTCAAACTATCTTATACAAAAAGAAAATCAATTCAGTTCCTACTTTAAAGGAGTGCCCATGTGTGTATCAATGCAGTCTTAACCCTCTGGCCCCTGCCCCTCAAAGCCGGGTGAACTGGAAGACACTTTTTCCCGGCCCCAGTTTACATAATCCACTGAAACTTTTTTTTTTTTTTTTAAGTCGCATTGATCCTCCAGAAGTCAGCAGCTGCCTTTGCTGTGCAAAACAAAATATTGAGAATAAATAGTTTCTTTCTTTTTAAAATTATTCAGTTTAAGGTCACCGGACTTTAAATGAGTGACCCTGCAGATTTATAAGGCATTCTGCTCAGCAGTCTTTTAAATAGTCATATATGAAAGAGCCATGCTACTGGTTTGGACTTGGTCCCATTCTTGGTAAGACTTCACAATGTCATACGTGACTGATGGATTGAATGGCGCTGGATTCCGCAGCAGCTCTCGCCATACTGTGCCACATATTGGGAGAATTGTGGGATGCAGAGTGGAGGGAGTCCTTGTCGGAGAGAGAGAGCATCATCGCATACGCCTGGATGGGGAAAGAAGGACAAAGAGGTCACGATCCTGCAGCACAGAGCTGAGCTTGGACCTGTGCCACCCCTATGTGGTTAAGGCATCATTTAGGCTACAACTGCTGTTCTCAACTTACTTAAAGAATATCAAAACGTGTTAGGTAAGGTCACTGTCAACCTTTTCACTGACACTTTTGACTCACTAACAGTAATAACAATTACTGCTGTCGTTTGGCTTTACGAAGCTCTGAGAAACCTTTGATAGTAGACAAGGTTCCAGAGTCTCCTTTGCCTTCAGATTCTTGGCACAGGAGGCTCTTCTCGAGGGCTTGAGGAATCACGTCATGCCTTGGCTAGTCCTCCTTTGCTGACCTTTTTTTCTGCAGGCATATTCTGTATTTTTTAAACCAGGAATCTTTTGAAGGTGCTAAAGAGACCCATTTTAATTAATGTTGAAAAACATTTTCAAGAAATAGCACTAGCATATCAGTCTGGTTATTGCTGTTTTAAAAACATGCTGAGTACCTAAAGGTGACAACATCCAACAGATTAAAGAAAAATACCCCAAAGCCAAGCCAGACAGAAGATCAAGTCATGTCCCTGCAAGGCTGCAGCTAAACTCCATGGCATCGGCTGTCTGAAAGCAGAGTGGGACTACTTCTTATCTGACATTTCATGGTATATCTTCCTAAAAATTGCAAAAATGTAAGAAAATCCTCCATTATGAGGGACCAGAGCACCGTACCGTGTCTCCCGGGTGCAGTGGGAGCACGGGGCAGGCTGAGGTTAGTGGAGGTGGAGCACAGCCCTGTCTGATGAAGCTGGAACAACGCTGCCTGCCACACACTAACAGTTTAATCCTCTGAGTATTTGGCAACAATAACATTTTAACCGAGTTAAACTTTTACCTGGGATTTGGATTTCCTGTACAATGGTTGTTTTAGGTCCTCTGGCAGCTGGGAAGTATTGAAAGCTGCCAATTCAGCTTCGCTATATTGATTTTCTTCCATTTTCCTCATTTTGAGGCTATCTGTGAAGTGCCTTATGTGGTCCAAAGCTGAAAGTCCAGTCTTATTATACTCCTCCTCTTTATACCTACAGAAACACCATGGAGGTTTTAATATCAATTAAACCATCCTCTCTGCATCTCCTCATCCTCTCAAACTAACACATCTGAGAAATTTCCCCACTTTTTTTGCATTCATTAACCACCTTGCCTTGTGGAATCGTGATCCTGAAATAAAAGAAATTCCCCTTTCTTTTCTAAAGAGAAGAGGGTAGACAGCAGGAGCAGGGGAGGGGGAGATCATCTCTCTCCTGGTGTCTCCAGGACCTTTCACAAGACCATTATGGGAGATCCAGGTCGGTTTATGGAGCAGACAATGTCTCTCCCATGAACATTTCCTGACTCACCCAGAACCTGACAATAGCTCCCCAAGCAACAGTAATTTTTCCCCTTAATGGCTACAGATGGCATGAAGAGACTGAAAACAGGCTGGTAATTGCCCAAACACAGGTTGCTATCGTAACTGGGAAGCTGGCTACTTCGGACTGGTTCCCACGGCACACAGTTTGGTGCTGGCACTCTTGTATGGTTTATTGTTTTTATTTCATGTGTCGGGCACACCAATACCCGGAAGGAACTGACCTGCCAGGGGAAGATTTGCAGTTCATGTCCAAGGTACTCGTTTCCTCATAATCCTCCTCAGGAGTCCCCTCATGCATGTCACTCGTAACAGGCTCTTTGACTGCTTTCCCTGCAATTTCGCTCTCTTCCTCTTCTTCATCCATCATTACTTCATCTTCTGCCTCTTCGTCATCTAGCAAATCCGAGTTCTGGCTGGCTACCATGGCTTTTTCATCCTTAAAGTGGCTGCCATTCATTCTGAAAGTACCAAAACAAACCCAAGCAATAATCACAGATCAGTTATGAAAGTTCCTCACCAGCAGATTGTTGGAGGGAGATCTGAGAAGGATCTGCCCCAGGAGAATAGAGTGATTTCTGTATTTTATATCTTGTTTAGCCTCAGACGTTTAGGCAGTATGGGAGAAAATTCCACTCAAAAATCAGTGGAACGTTACAGTACCATCAGCAGGCGCTTTTCCTGTTATCCTGCTAAAACTACTGTTCAAGTGGAGGTATGTTCAGATATCCATTCCAAATTTTCTCACGCCTCATTTCATCTCATGTTTCCAATGCTATATGTAGTCTCGGCAAAACAATTCATTGCCTTTTAACAGAAGCTGTAGGGGCCAAGAAACTCTGAAAATCAGATCTGGCATTTTCAAAAATGACATCCAATCCTGCATTCAGAGTTTTAAAGTCGAAGTTACATACATAATTAATTTTGCACACTACCAGCCATTTGGAAGCCTTATTACTTCACTGAATGTATGGATTACGTATATGGGAACCTACAGAACTTCAGCTGAAGACCTGAGGAGTGATCTGCAATATTGCCTCCATGCTGAACTACATTACTGACTAATTTGAAAGGCAAGAAGTAATGAAAAGAAAGGTTCTGTAGAATTTTAATCACATTTATTCTTATTAAATAATTACAGCAATGTGCACATGGGAAACCATTTGGTCTACCTGCTGTTATTACGTTCTCCTTTGCTTTCAGACAATGACTTCTCTTAACTACTTCCTATGGGATTTTATCAAGGACATAATACCCATGCTGAAGTAGGGACTCATGTGTTAACAGCCTCAACCCTGTAGGATTCTGGGCATCAGCAGCAACATCGTGTCCAGTGCATTAAATGAGAGCTAAAGAAATTTGTTACCACCACATTAATGAATGCATGGCCAGAGGTACTAGTGGTGTAGAAGAGCTGAACTCGCTGGAGCCACGTGAATTCAGGCGACCAGCGTATTGGCTCCGCTGTGTTATGTAGCACGGAGGCCTTGATTCATCTATTGTCTTCATTGTGCAAAAGGTCCTTACTCTTCCAGGAATACAGTTATAAAAATGGAAACGTTATTGTCCGCCTGTAGTTTGCTTTAGGCGCCGTGTGCTTCAAACTGTGCGGGACAATACGGAATATACCAAAAGTCTGAGCAAGATAAGGATGAGCTCTAGCAGGGTATTTGGTATTTAGTGTTTGACTTGCTGCTGTGTTTTCTTATGGAGAGTACATAAGTGAAAGCTAGTTTCTTATGCAACCATAGCATCGTTTTCCTAAACGTAATAGAGTTTCATCTATTTTCTGAGAAAATAAAAAATTAAAAAAAAAAAAAAAAAAAGCTAAGGAATGGTCTGTTTATATCATGGTATCAAGAAATCTGAGGCTGTGCAGAGCTGAAGCAGCCACCCCCCTCTAAGATAATCAGAGCGATATCTCTTTATCATCTTTTATTTAAATAGGCAGAAATAAGAAATTGTTGAGCACGGTTTGGGCTGCCAACTTGCTTGTTATGCTCAATTGAGGCTGCTAGAAATGAAAGGGAGATGGACTACAACCAAAGTAACAAAAGCCATGTGATTAAGAAAACAGATTCTCTAATTATGCTTTCAAATGCAGCAATTTGCCAGGGATAAAATATCCATCAAGAGCAGTCTGAAGTGCCAAATTTAGAAAGGAAACACTGCACAACCCAGCAACCTTTCCACTTTGCTGACTTCCTGTCGGAGGACATGTTGAGACCAGATGTGCAAAGGAAAAATCCCAAGCCCTCATTGCCAATCAAGATGGAATGAAATTTGAATATGCATCTAATCACTTAATCCAATACTTTGGGGGAAATTGTGTTGTGTCCACCATTTTCATCCCTTCACAAAAGCATCTGGAGTCTGAAAAGTTGTGCGTGACAAATAATCGTGACAACTGCAAAGTTGTCACCAACAGTGAGAAATTTTTGATGCTGATAGCATAATGCCAATTCAAAAGTGTAAACAGTGCATAACGCAAAGCCAGCCTCAAACGAGTATGTGTAGCTGATGTGTGCATCCATGCTACAGTCTCTTCTGCTTGGCTGTGTTTTTATTAGCTGAAAATATTTAGAAGCAGTCTCTCTTCTGTTAGTTCAGAAGAACTGAAACACTCATATAGTCAATAAATCTTAACAGGAAAAAGTATCTCACTGTGGACTCTAACGCCTACCTATGACCTCGCAGACTTTTTGCTAGTCAGCATCTTTCTTGGGATTGAGTTACTTACGGGAAAGGACTTTCATTTAGAAACCTCTGTTTGATCCAAGAATTTAGCTTAGTCTACTTTATTAATTACACACTTATATTGCATTTAAATCATAAGGCATTTAAATCATAAGGCTCTCTACATTTAGCCACAGGATGTAGAATTCATCTGTTCGGCTGTGAATGTAAAATGAGGGAATTTTTTGACAGACTTAAATCAATAGTGGGAACTTGAAACTGAGAGCTCCTGATACAAGGAGAAATGGGTTCATAGATGAACCTTCTGTCCAACAGCTCCCCCTGGGAATATGCTCATGCACGATGGAGAGGGAATAAACATGTTTCTTTTTGTAAGACATTGAGGTGAACACTGAAGGAATCAGATTGCTAAAATAACTGGCTCCAGACATCTTCAAAAGTGAAAAATGGAGGTTAATCTGGAAAAAGAAGAGTGGCATTTTTTGAAGGCAGATCAGCTGCAACTCACCTCTCCTCTGAGTTTCGGGGGGACTGATTGTTGTGGTTGCTATTCCCAATGAAATTCCTAATTTCTGTGAAGTAGGAGTCTTCTTTGTCGTCTAGGATTGCCCCTGTGCTTTCCAGTTCTGAGTGAGGTGAAGATGTTGCAGTACCTTAAAGCAAAACAGAGGACTTCTGTTGTCGCTCCTTTACATTTTCTGTATTTTACCATTTAAATCAGATTGAAATTGAAACAATGGTTAAAATGGGTAAATAGTTGGTCATAGTGATCCATCAGCTTTTGGCCACAAAACCAGTGGTTAGAAGGGAAGTGTTATTATCCTTGGGCTAAGGTGGTTTCCAGCCAAAATGACTGTTTGCATGCTGGGTGCCATTTCCATGGTTTATAATCACTTCTGCCAAGTATCTATTTCAACATCTCCCTCCTGTTCCCCTGCGACTCCAAGACTGTCAGTCAATAACTGTGTTAGACCAATGGCTGAACTGAGCAAACGGAACTTCATTTTAGCAGCTAATTATGCAGATTTGCTTAAAATATGGAGCAGCCATTGACATAATCACCCAGGTTCATTAGCACTGAGAGACCAGTGACAGACGTCTTTCTCTGAGCATGGGGGAAAAGACAGCTCGGCATTCACCGCATGTACCTGGTTATTTCCAGTAAAGGAAAACGTAGACTGAAAAGATTGCAGACAGGGGTTTATTAAACCCTGCAGATACCTAAACCAGACCAATGACATCCGCTACCTGCCTTCACTGCTGCTGTGCAGTGGCCGATTTGCTTTGGGGCTTGGGAGGCACCATTACCTCCACAATAACTAGTGCTTTTCAGCTCCTGACAGTGGGAACATTTTGGAAGGTGCCAAGAAAATCTTTTAGAGTGCCCCTTGAGACTCTAAATCGAGGACTCCTATTGAGAGCCAAGTGATTGCAGAGATGGGATTAAACCAATTTTCCCAGTCTGTTCTCCAAATGCTATGGTTGGCTTAATTAAAACCAAAAGAAAAGACATCATCCAGTGGTATTAAGTTATACAAGGGTAGAGTTTATGCTGGGATTTTCAAAGCACTTTAAATGTCAGCAGAGCTTAAGCACTTGTACGTTCTCAGAAAAAAAACCCTCACTGGAGCAGACGGGGCAGGGCAACGTGTGCCTATTGACACTTCGTAGCATTGAAAGTGAACGTGCAGTCCCTGAGTATGAATGCTGGTGGTACAGAGGGCATGCTGGGGAGGGAAAAGGCATACGCACCAGACATGTTCCCATTCTCGTGCTTTTTTAGATGTCTGTCAAGATTGGTTTGTTGACCAAAACACCTGTCACACAAGTGACACTTGAATGGCTTCTCTTTATTGTGGATGTTACGGACATGTCTCTGCAGGTTAGAAGATATGCTGAAGGACCTGTCACAGTATTTGCATCTGAAAAAAACCAAACCAAACAACAAAATAAGCAGGTAGAAATGGGTATGTTAGTAGCTGGAAAGGTAAGATTTGTCCCAAGAGACCTGAAGCACCTTCTGGGCTCAGCCTCAGTACCCAACTGCAGTTCTTTAGTACCTACTGAGGCAAAACCCTCCCCGAAATAAAGACAGGTTTTGGCTGAATAGCTGGAGAGCTGTTCTCTTGGAATGGAGGCATCACTTCTATGGTGGGCTTTTCAGCTTTCATTCACATTAGGCTTTATATTTAAAATATTGCCTGTAGGAACAAGCGTAATATTTCGGGCTTAATGGCATCAAATTAGCTAGGGTAATTGACTCCCATGTTTTTAAAACTGTTGCATGCGAAGTTGGGAAGTTTGAAAACAGTAGAGAAATAACTCTATTGTTTCATGTGCTGCCAATACAATACAATTAAACACTTCTGGAAAAAACATGAAACAGATCTCTTCTAATGCTCAAATAAGGTAAAAAAGGGCTATTTCTTTTCCTATTCTAAATTATACTGTGTGATTAAATCTTTTCTTGAGGAATTAGCTTGCTCGATTGCTAATCCCAGAGGAAATTTGGTTATCTTGCAAAAAACAGCAATAAACAATCCCAACCTTTAATACTGTGCCAATGTGAGTAGTTTAGTCTATCACTCTGGTACCAGAGGCATCAATTTTCATACTCTGTAGTGATTTGGAGTCCCTAAAGCCTTTACTGTATTGCTCTTTAAGCCATTACTAAGTCATACTATAACTATTCCAAATTCTCTGGCTGGCAACTGGCCAACAGTCTTCACCACTTTAGTTTTTCAATCTTTTACTTCTCCCATGCCTGTCTCTTACGCTTGTCAATGATGTCAATTTTTTTTTTTTAGTGCTGAAATTGTCCATTATGCTACTAATTGCTCGTGGCTTTTATGTAGTGGACGGGTATAACATATATCAAGACCTCCCTTCAATAAAATTAGATGTGAATCTCATTTCCTAAAGAGACTAAAGGCAAAAAAACCATATTGTTTCCTCACAAACAATGAGCTTACTCTGCTCTTTACAGCTCATAAAATACAGAAATTGGTGCATTTGTTTTACTGGAACATGAACTGGCTTCTTTCCAGTTGATTTAAATTAGTCTTTCATTTTCAATAAGGTGAAGCTTCTACACACATTACTGCATGTGACTGTCCTAGATACTGTATCACATACATATTCTTATCAGCAGGAGAGTACACCCACATGGATTTTGGTTAAGCAGACATCAGAAAGGATCCAGATTAGGCAAGAAACAAATAAATACAGTAACTTTGCAACCGGGACCTTTCAGAAATCAGATGATTGACAAAACACCCAACTTTAGGCTGCAAATAACACCACAGAGCTCTTACAAAACCCCACAATTTTTACCATAAGCCCTGCTGAAAATCACTTCCACCATGCTGGTTCAGAAGTGCCAGCTATCCTGCGAGACAAAGGCAGGACCTGTTGATGGTGCCTGGGCTGCTGCCTAAGCCAGGAGCATTTCACTAACTAGGACAAAAACCTTCCCCATCTCGGCAGCTCCAGTGCAGTAGCATCAAATGCGGCCACCCTTGTCTAGACAAGCACAAAAAGCCCTGTTTGATACCAAAACACAATGGTGGGTCATCAATGGGTTGCTAAGGAGTGAGCACTGGAGCTGGTTGAGCAAGACTGTTGAACGCTCATTCGCTTGCTTTATTCACTTGACCACAGCACAGACAGGGGTAAGGGTACCTATAGGGCTGCTCTCCAGTGTGCGTCCTCAGGTGACGTGTTAGGTTTGCAGATCTCGGGAAAATCTTGCCGCAATATCTGTGGTAAGAAAAGGTTTGATAAGACAATATAGCCTTTGATGGCTCTGTCCCAGTTTGAGCTGCCATGGCTGCATAGCCCAAATTAAATCATTAATATATGGTGCTATTGGCATTGTTTTGGTGTAACTTCTCAATAAAAGCATTCAGCAAATGTAAGTGACTGAGACACACACACACACCAGAATGGGACTGGAATTGCTGGCATCAACCAGCTTTTCTTGCACACAAGCAAAGGATATATGAAAACATCAGTCTTAAAGTTCACCCCAAATTTCTAAGCTCTCTAGGTGATTATTGGTCCCATTCAGATTTGGAATCAAGAGAACTTGTTATTAAAGCCCCGGATTTCTGCCTCCTTGTAAGCAAATTTCAGACCTTTCAACCAATTCTACGTGTCAGCAAACGTGACATCATTCTGTGCATTGAATAGGATCAGAGCAGACAAGACTCAAAGACCTAATCCATCAAGGTATGTTTCTATAACAACATGTCTTGAAAGAAGGTGACATGTTTTCAAAAAGATCAGATAAACCGATACGCCAGTGTCAAACGCCTGCGCGTTCTGGAGATGATATAGAGACCTGAATAATGCAATTTAAAAACCATTCTCCAAACTCGATAATATATCGCAGGAAAAATAATGGCAAAAAAAAATAAATTATCATGAGCCATCCCCTTTCGTTCGAGTAACACATTAATACTCAGTTTATAATTGGCCCAGTTCCATTAATAACATTCAGCCCATTTTTTTGCACACACAGCACTGTCTCGAGTGAATGAGGGTGCTGGTTTCTCCTCGTGATGACTTTGAAGATTGCATCCCTTCACTTTTAACATCCCATTTATTTTTTCACAACGTGATGTATAAGCCTTCAAAATACCCACACAGCTAATTCTACTCTCCTCAACAAAGCTCCCATTCATTTTGGTTGCACATACAATGACTATCTTCATTGTAATTGTTTTTTTTAAAGTCTGTACACATAAGTCCTAATAAGTCATGTATTTTATCACTGATCTCTTTGGATATTAAACCCAGAAGACTGAGAAAAAAAAAACATGTCTGTAGTTTGTGATCAAAAAAATCAATAATGAAAGCACACTTGTGCATATGAAAGTGATGAGAAAATTTGGAAAAAAGAATTGTTTATATAATAGTTTCCACCTCATTTATCAAACTGGTACAATCCAGGGCAAACTCTTTGCTTCATAACACCAGCAATTTAATAAATTAAAACCCCAAAGTGAAATGCTTCCCATGTTTTATTGGGCATGGAAAGCCATGAAAGAGCCGCCGTGGTGCCCGTCAAGCATCCAAGCAGGGAGGGCGGGGGTTGGGGAGGGTACCCCGGGCAGTTTGGTGGGTACCTGCAGGTGTAGCGTTCCTTGCCCTTCCGCAGCAGGGTCTCGGGCAGGGCACTTGGTGGTGCACGGAAGTTGAACATGGACGGCACCGACTGGATCAGCTCGTTGGCCTCCGGTTTCAGGGCGCTAAAGCTCTCCAGCTTTTCGGCCATGTTTTCTATAGCGGACATCTGCAACAGAAGATAGCACAGGACCCATCACTGTGAGTACTGCTTCGGCTTCCCGCCCTCACTGGAAACTCAAAGTACAAAGAACAGACACTTCCAGAGAAAAAATAAACAAAGATTTTTGAAAAAAGCAAATGTAGAGTTGCAGTCTCAAAAATTAATGGGCACATTAGGCAAGGTGGTGGCCACAGTGTTGTTGTGCTTGGAGTAATACCCATAACTGCTATGGCAGGGTGCTGTTCCTCTGCAAGGCCAGCATACAGCAGAGCTCCTGTCCTGACTGCTATAACAGAAAGCTGCTCCCACACAAAATTTCCATTAGCCAGCATTCATTTCTTCTTATTTTTAAGCCTCAGCTTCTATAAAATTCCTGTTTGTGCAGTCATGCTCTGTGTGTGTGTGCCTATGAGTCTATGTATCCCATCTACTGAAACCATTGGCCATTTTTGACCAAATCAACACAAAAAATAGAGATTCCAACAATAAATGAATTCCTATAGCTTGCTGGTTTGTTTGTTTTTTTTTTTTTAAAGGACTTGCAGAGAACAAATATTACAGAGGAAACCTTATGAATACTCTAGTTCAACCAAGGGCTGCAATAAGCCAGATCCAGAGCTGCTCTTTCAACACCGAAGTCACAGCCTTCTTGTCCATCCCAGTCAAAGATCATGAGATAAATCCCTAAAAACTGAACTTTGGTGGGTCTGGGGCTCTGTGTTGGCATTACCTGTTATATACTTATGCTATTTTTCTACATCCTCTTAATATTCCTGCTCTGATTTCATTTGCTTGTAAACCATGTGTAGTTTGGGATGTCTCCACTGTTGATTAGCTGTCTGGAATTTTCAGGGAGTGGGGATTAAATAATTTCTGGAGAATGGCTTCCTATAAGGTATCTGGAACCAACCATGAAAAACGGCTCCAAAACCTCAAACACTGTCACTTGGGAGATTTCAAGCCTGTTGCTGAACCTACTGACAGGTGAGAGTAACCATCTACTTCTTTATAAGCCCACAACCAATTAAAAAAGAAAAACAAGTGCAACATCTCACCTACAGAGCATAAAAACCACAGCATGAGCCCTGTGCTATACCTCTCTTGTAACGAAGGAGAAAATTCTATGAAGGACAAGATGCTGAACACTCCTCAGCTGAGAACACATTTACAGCCCATTCCTCAAAATCCAGAAGAGACTGCTCGATTGTCAGGATTTTAAAATTTTATTTTAATGGATAGAATTGCCCGTTTTTCTCTTTGATTATTCACATG
This sequence comes from Megaceryle torquata, assembly GCA_024611175.1. Taxonomy (NCBI): domain Eukaryota; kingdom Metazoa; phylum Chordata; class Aves; order Coraciiformes; family Cerylidae; genus Megaceryle; species Megaceryle torquata. The sequence continues at coordinate 41,054 of JANIJG010016435.1, forward strand.
CTGGTTAGCTCTGGCTTTGGGTTGGGTTTTTTTTTTCCCTTTAGCCTGTAGCCTGCCCTCTCATTTCATGCTCAGATTCCTAATGCCGAGTACAAATTGCAATGTACAGGGTACCACTGCCAATTTGCCAAATGTCTTTCATCAAACACGGTGAAAAAAAAAAAAAATCTCAGAGGGAAGTCAAGATACATTTACTTGTCAGGCAACAAATGTGAAAGCATTGCAAGGCAGTAGGGGCTGTAAGCTCTGGGGTTTGATTCATAATCACTCAGCTGCTAAAACATTCTCCACAGATGCAAGTGGACAGCACATTTGTCAATATGAAGGATTTTGACATGTACTGATCACAGGCGTGAGATATGTAATGATGATGCTGCTGGGAGAGGAGGTAATTCTATCTCGGCATCGAGATGTCATTATCAACCCATACTACTCAACATTACCATATATTTCTTTTTATATGACTTCATCTTTTTCTTTAGTCAGAATTGATTCTTAAAGCTTTTACAATAGTCTTTCCACTGCCTTTAATTCCTTCTAATTGTTCCCTGCAAAAATTCATTCCTCTATTTTGCAATTGCAGAAAATAAATGGTTTGAATGAAAAATGACCTTTGGCCTTCGGGCTGATTAGCAGTGACAAGACAGTGCATGGGTTATGATAGCACATATTTATGATGAAGAATAATAAGGGCATTGAGAAGTATAATAAATGTTTTATTTATGCATATTTAATATTCAAGTCAGTTTCATTATCTAGTGGGTTTAAATCATTTTTGGATCACCATTTCTCATGTACATGGTCCCCTACAATAATATATTAAAGCAACTGTTTTCCCCTTTACATTTAAAATGGCTTAGTCATGCTTTTTTTTTTTCTTTTTTTTTTTTTTTAGTTCTTATTTCCAGGATTTTGCAAAGGAGAAACCAAGACCAATTCCTCTCTGACATACAGTGCTGCAGATCAGCGCAACCTCCAACACTGCCTCCAGGATTACACCAGTCCCAAAATAGGTATGAAATCAGCATCTAATCTTAAATCCCTCACTCAGAGGAAACACAAGCACTTCCAATTATTTTAAAGTATTACTCACTTTCCAAAAATATGTTTCTCACCATAGGAATGACTATTATGTTTGTTGTTGGGTTTTTTTGTCTTTTTTTTTTTTTAATGACTGATCTATGTAGTTACCTGGTAGGATTTATGTTTTTCAAGAAATACAGCAGCAACAATGGGAAGTGCTTGGCCCCAGGCTGTTGCTGATATGAGGTGGTGTCACTCTGCTGCTGTCAGGATAATTATAGCTGTTACTATCTGCTGGAGATAAGGCTCACAAGAACCAAAACTGGGGCATTTTCTTAAGAAGTCCTGGAGCATGCTGGTGCTCAGGACCCTCAGGATGCAATTCCCCATTCTGAGATGGGCACTGGGGATGCCCAGGCTTGTTACAGCCCATAAAATCCTGACAGCCCACTCCCACAACAAGCTCTCAATTTCTTTATGTGCAAGTAGAGAGCCCCTGCTCATCAATCTACTTGCAAAATTTTGAGTGCTGTGAAATCTGGGGTTTGTTGCACCGAGGACTAACTCAGGCACCAAAACTCATCCCAAATTATAGACCAGTGCACACTGGTGTGGGAAGCTGGTATTCTGGTTTCAAGTGGTGGCCCTAGGGGCTGCACAGGAGCTCGGGCAAGAGACAGACCTTCTCCCCAGTGTCTTCTGTCACACACCAGCGATGAGAGGTGCAAGAGCCTTAATTGGAAGGTTGCGTCTTGATGACAGTGTTGAACAGCCATTGGTGGCTGCTGCTCCCATTCATTTGGCTAAATCCTTTTCGAGTCCGTTTCTACTTTTGTCAAGGAGAGTTTGCCAATTTAATTAGGTGCATATGAAAAGACACTGGCTTTTGTTCCTTCTAAGCCTTTTGCCTCGTAATTCAGCTGGGTGCCCCTCATTTTTTTTTTTTTTTGGTATTGTTAAAACTAATGAATAACCATTTCTCATTCAGGTTCTGCTCACCATTCATGGTCTCACAGAGCTGGGGAACAGCTCCCTTGGGCATTTCTTTTCCAAGCTGAAAAAATCAAAATCTACTTAGTCTCTTTTTGTATGGAAGCTATTTCCTACCTCTGATCATCATTGTTGCACTTTTCTGTGTCTTTTCTAATTCTACTATGTCCTTTTTGAGAGGGATTTCAGCTGTATTCAAGACCTGAAGGCAGTATAACATAATGATGTTTTCAATTCCTTTCTGCTAAGCACTTGGATGATATTTTCATAAAGCTATCAACTTCAAGATCTTTTTCCTGAATGACACAAGGTAAGACTCACACTTTCCCCTCAGTATTACTAGGTACTTACTGATGTTGAGTTTTATTGCTATTTTAATCCCTGGTGACTCAGCTTTCTGCAAATCTTCTGCACAGTCTTTATAGTCAGCTTTGGATTTATCTATTCTCAATAAACTGTCACTAACTTTGCTCTTTGCCTGGTCACCCTTCTTCCCATGTCATGTCATTTACAGACATGCCACAGTTCAGATCCTAGTGACACCCCAAGATGGGTTCACTGATAATCTTCAATGATTGTAAAAATCACTAATTTATTGTTACTCATTTATTGTTGTGTGATTTTTTTTTTTCACCAATGTTTTAGAGTCTTTTTGGAGTAGTTATTAACCCAGGGGATGGCTTCCCTTTTCTACAGTGAAACACCCTCTTTCAGCTGAAACACAACCAAAGTAGCTCTCACTCCTTCAAAACACCATGATTGCAATGCAAGACTTGCCTCCATAGTAGCTGTGTTGACCATGAAGATGCTACTGGTCAGCAATCCACCAAAATCCTACAGCAAGCTGTTAGTGATATCATCTCTCCTGGGAGGTTTGGTGGTGCTTATGGTCACCTCATCACTCTTGGGATAGTCCCTAAGGAGCACCAGGGAGACAGGTTGTGTGGCTCAAGATGCTGGGTGGCACTTTTGGGAGGGGTCCACACTCCAGTTGAGCACCTAAGGGCTGTGGGGATCCCTGAAGAGGGCACAGGGAGGAAGGCACAACTTGACCCCTAGGATGGGATTAGCGTAATTGCCCTGTCCACTGGGAAAACTCTCCAAGGAGGAAGGAGAGTGAGAAGATCCTATTACGTCTTTTACATACAGCTATTACCTTATGGACAAGTCATGTCTGCTCCTAATCTGAGATCAGTGAATGGCAGTATTTTATATAGAACAGTAACTTTTGATTTACATATATAAGAGTTGTTGATTCTATCTGCGTCCAGATGTCTGGAAAAGGAAGCAGCTTTCCCCCCCCTCCCTCCTGCTCCCTGAGAGGCTATTAACCTCCTACTGACGCAAACTAATATGCAGTCGCAATTCCCCAGCTCCGACTCAAAAATGCAGACATTACCATAATCGGCTAAAACAAGTATTTATAAACATTTCAACGGGCAAGATATCATCAGCAGGGGCCTTGAACATTTGTCTTAAAATTTATTAAGCAGCAGAGAAAAAAAGTGGCATAAATAAAGTAAAGGTTTGTTATTGCCGCTTTTTAAGAATAACCTGATGATATGGAATAATCGAGCAGACAATGTCATGAATTACATGACCTCATGTTTTACAAACGCGACTCCTTCATTGCTATTATCACAAAAACAACTGACTTTATGGTTCTAACTCATGGGAAAAAAAAAAAAAAAAGTTCAAATGCTTGCTTTCTATTTTTACTAGTATTATTTAGAGAAATCTTTAAAACTCAACTCCTAAAGCTCAGGATTTCTTCCTCCCCTGCTTTCTCTAAAGCTACAACTCATGAATTTGTTGTCTTGAAACTCTATTTGGACATCCAGCCATGGAACTTGGCTGAGCTATATTCATGTTCAAGAGACCTCTCACATGTGGCTGAGCTTTATGAAGCAGTAGCAAGAAACTCCTGCTGATTTGCAGTATAGTTCCAGAACAACTCTATTTGTATTAAAGGAGTTGGTGGGGATTTAGCTGATCCAACAGAATGGATTGTGTGCTAAAATAAGCCCAGTAAAATAAAAGATTTGTTAATGCACTCACCAGATTTCATTTATTTGTAAAATTATTTTAATTACTTACAATGATTCTCCATAAAGCTACTGCAAATAAAGTCTGAAGCTCTTTACAGCAACCTTCTCCTGATAGGATCAGAAAGGGATGAAAGAGCCTACAGACTAAATAAATCGTAATCCATTCAAGAGAGGGTGCTGCCCATTGATTTGCACTATAGGGTTCCTGCCAAACAATGAAAAACAATCTGAAATAATCTTGAAATATATGGCACACACAACTATGAATTGAGATAGAAAGGCTCGTGTGACACATTCAAGTCTCTCAAGACGAAGATTCATCCATGAATCAGCATCATTCTCTAGACACTTTATGTTTTAAGTACCTCTTTCTGCTGCGGCTGCTCAGAGCACTAGCATGGCCAGGAGATGAACGCTCACCAAAAAAAAGCAGGATGATGGAAATTTGAGGACCAAGCCAATGTCAAGGAAAGCAGACAGAAGGAACAGACTGCAGTGGGTTTTCCACATTCCCAAGTATGCCCAAATAGAGCCACTTTTCTGGGCCAAACCACAAATCCTATCATGGCCTCTTCACGTGCTATACTGAACTCTCTCTACTGCAAAAAAAATGTTTGGGAACCACCTCTTGTGCTCTCCAAGTCTGGCATCTAACCCTACCTCCTAGCTATTGAGCTCATTCAGCATATATGGGTGCTCACAGGAGTCCTTCAGTGCCTCCATATCTCCTTTCAGCTCAGGATCCTAGTGCATCTTTTGCAGCTGAATAAACCATCACTTTACAGGAAGAAAATGGCATTAAAATCCACATGTACACAAAGCAAAGGGCCAGTGCTGCTTTTGAAGCGTGCCATGGATGGCACGCAGAGGAGAGGAGGTGTAAGTGCCAAGCTGCAGGGGCAGCACCTTTGAGGGCTCCTGTACTAGCCCTGTAGAGTGATGCATGCGGGAAACAGTAGGTGAAGAGCTCAGCAATTCTGGCTTCGTCTTGTGAAATTGGTCCACGTCGCACTGCGAGTGATGAGCGAGAGTGAGTCAGGACCTGAGCCGCAGCCGCCTGGCTCCAGTTCACCTCTCTGATGCCCAAGGGTTGGGAAAAAGCTGGGACAAATATTTATGGGTTCAGTGCTGCAGCTGAGGAGCCAGCAAAGCAAAAGCAAAACACGGTGTTATTTGAGTTGCATCTGCAAAAGCAGTTGCTGTGGCTTTTTTATTTTCATGAACAATTTAGGTGTATTAAAAATAACATTTTATAAAAATAGAAGTGCAGGCTCAAATTTATCCTCTAGTACTAAAAGCACAATTCCTGTTTGCAGAAGGGGGATGATGTAAGTATACACAGAGGACAAATTTGACCCAAACATGGCAAATAAATGGGTGTTTTATTTCTGCTTTAAGTATAGCAATGACCAATTAAGCTCACAACTTCAAAGCTATTAAAGTAACTAACTCCCACTGAAGTCAATGTGAGATAGAAACGTGAGGTCCTCTGAGGCTTTGCATTTTAATGCCTCGAATGCAGATTAAATATTTATAACTATTGCAATCTAACAAGATTTCAGCCTGAAAATTTCACTGCAATCTCTGAAGGAAATGGCTTGGAACAATTTCAGTTAAATATAAACAAAGACTGCATTTTGAAACCTTCACTTAGGTACAGCTCCCATTGCCTTCACCAGACAAAACTGGCAAGATTAGGTAGGTAAAAATAAAGCCAATTTGACATAGGATATTTATCCACTACAGCTATAAAACTCTGTAGGAAAGCGTGGCATGCTCCGTAATTGAGTGGTAAGTTATCTTTCATATTATATTTTTCTTATGCAATTTATTTCACAATGATTAAATCAAAAATATAAGCAATGAACTTACCCAAATTCTTTGATCAGGCAATTGGAACTGGGAGCAAAATTGAAACAAAAACAACACATTATTCCTGCGTTGGAACCCTCATTGCAATCAATCTACTAATTAAGATTTTATTTAAAGATACTAATTAAAATGTTATTCTGAATAATTTGTTGAATCGGGGGTATTCTCTCCTTAAAAAGGCAATCTTTGTAATGGAAAATTACTGTGAAATGCCGTTAAATGATCTAATTTTCATAGCTTTCGTGTTACTGACACTGGGAGGAATTTTGCCCAGTCAGGGACAGGGTAAGGACTGCAGGGTTTATGTCTTCGATGTCTACTTCTGAAACCAGTTTTGAAGACCCATCTGTTAGCTGTTGTATTACCCAGTTAAAAAAAATAAAATAAAATAAAAAAAGAAAAAATTCTTGTTTGATCAGATGACAAGTTTTAGAAATAAATTCACCTACAGAAACACAAACTTGTAGTCTGCAAACAGTAATTTTGTTCATATTTTACAGAGAGAAAACCTGCCAGCAGAAAATGAAAACTTGCAGCATGCTCCCCACCTGTACTTTTTACAGGGGTGAACAGAACTATAAAGGAAGAACAGCTTTTCTGCAATCCGTTCCCCAGCCCTCTATAAATACCGAGCCAAACTCCATCTTTGCAAACAGGAGACTCCTTTCTACTACAAAGGAAAAAGGAAAGCAGATCTTGGCATTTACGTTTTTTTGACAGGACACGCGATGGTGGTTTAGGTTTTTTTTTACAATGTATTAAGTGTGCTCGTTACACTCCTGACCTTTGTACTCAACCATCTCACACCAAGTTAAAGACTTTTTTCCCCAGCAGCCAGGTAAGTGGTAAAACAAAAGCCGGTCTTCACCGCAGGTTTTGGTTTCTTTTTTCTATCGCACAATGTGGCAAAAAGATATAAAGGCCAGATTTGTGCAGTCCCGTGCAGTGTGGGTGCACAATCAGCCCTCCCTCCTGCTAGAGGGTGATGGCTCTGCCCCACCTCAGCTGGCTGTGTCAGGGGAGGTGGCATCCAAAATCTCCTGCTCACACTAATGGAGTTGGTGACTCCATTGGGACCTTTCTTGGACACCAATGAGAGATTGAACCCTCTCTCTGTGAAAAATTTTATGAAGGGTGAAATCTTGACACCGTGCCTGCTAATGGCAAAATGCCCACTCTCACCATTTCACCTGCACACCTCCGGCACCCTCACCTAACTGCAGTTCCCCATGTTACTCAGAGTCATACAAAGCTACACAGAAGAATATCCAAATCTTTCCCCACCCACCACAGCCAAACTCCTAATGATGCATTTTACCCCACCAGCCTCCTTTCCCCGCCACTGGCCACACTACCTACCACCATCATCAGACCAACCCACGGCAAAACCTTCAGAGCCCTTTGAATCTGACTTCACTAAAAAACAACCTACACCTTCTGAAAAGCTGGCTAGCACTAAGCAAAGTAATACTGTTTCTTCCATTGATACAGTTCATAAAATGCCCTCATTTAAATAATTTACTATTAATATACTGCCCCTTAGCTGCTTTAACAGAACCACTCACCTAATGGAGAGGAACCAGCCTGGTTTTACACCAGAAGACACAGAGAAGACTGAGCTCCTGGTTATTTGTGCATTAGTACTATCTGCTGTGAAATGGGAATTTTCACTTCTTTCTTTGCAACTAGGAAAATAAGGTAACTCAGCAAGAGGTGCTGAGCTGCTATTAAATCTTGCATGTAAATTCTCAGTAATTTTAATACTTAATAGATCCATCACTTCCTTCAGGCACTGGAACTAGAACAGGGTATTTTCTGCACTCTCTACCCATGCAATAGCATTAAGTTTGTGCCTCTGCAACTATATACACCATCAGCTGCCCTTCCCAGTTCTCTAGAAGTCCAATATTTCAGAATATATTCTATATAATTTAGGACATAACAACTGGTGCCTTCATTGGGGAAAAAAAAAAAAAAAAAAATAAAGCAAGTAAGTGGTGGCAGATTATTGGCATGGTTTGACCAGGAACCAGAGGAAGCTGAACCAAACACAGCAGCTCCTGTTTGGGTGCTTAAAATACAAGACCCATGTGGGGTGTCATTAATAGGATGAAACAGCCTGTAGTCAGCAAGGGGTTCAAATTTTCAAATACTGGCCATTCTACTTCAGAAATAAGATTTAACCCACATTTTTAGCAAAATCTCCTTGAGCAAGGAGAAGGAAGACAAAATGAGGGTGCAGTGCTGTTGAAGAAAAGCAACATATAGTTTCCATACAGGTCACAGAATCACAGAATGGTAGGGGTTGGAAGGGACCTCTGGAGATTTAGTTCAACCCCCCTGCTAAAGTAGGGTCACCCAGAGCAGCTTGCCCAGGATGACATCCAGTCAGGTTTTGAAAGTCTCCAGAGAAGGAGACTCCACAACCTTTCTGGGCAGCCTGGTCTAGGGTCTGGCATATTCACAGGAAAGAAGCTTTCCCTTGTGTTTAGGTGAAACTTCCTGTGTTCCAGTTTGTGTTGGTTGCCCCTTGTCCTATCACTGGGAACCACTGAGACTGGCCCCATCCTCTTGACCCCCTGCCCTTTAGATATTGATAAGAATTAAGATCCCCTCTCAGTCTTCTCCAGGCTAAACATAGGTCTCTCAGCCCTTCCTTGTCAGAGAGATGTTCCAGGTCCTCTTTTCATACTACAGACACATTTTATACTAGAAAGACATTAGTTACACCATTTATAGGGACACCTTCCTCAACTTTTGTCATCCAGCAAATAAGCAGCAGGACTGTGGCCTATGAACAAGCCCTCTCATACAGAAAGTCTTTGGGCATGGAGGAGCAGGGATCCTACAAAGTCACCACACCCACTACAGACCACAATGGCTACCTAAAAGAAATGGAGCATTTGCTTAGGAGATGAAAGCATTGTTTGGCAAGTTTTATCTCTTTTCTGGGAGTCCTTCAATATTGACAACTGGGATGTTCAGCTTTGCTCATCTGACTCTGAATCTACATCATCTCCTTGTAGTCAACAGGAGACTGCTGAAGAAGACACGGGCAGCTGCTACTGTTGGTAGCTATGCTACGGTTTTGGAGGAACACGGTTCTAAAACATACATGTAGTTTCAATCTGGCTTCCTCTATAATCAAAACATGTTGTTTCATCTGCAAAACATCAAGAGGCTCAGAACAATGCTTACGCTTTTCCACCACAATGGTACAGCAAAAACTGTGGGGTTTAGGAAATCCAAAAATGACTAAGACTGCATTCATTTCTCTGCACCTGCTTTGAAGCATCAACAGGCTTGTTTACAACATCAAAATTCCCAAAATACTTACTTGTGGATGAAACAAGAATCCCGGGGAAGGTCTCAAGTATTTCTCTTTTAAAGCTTCCAGTGGGTCAGTTAACTTTCTTTTTTCTACTCTGTAAATGTTAAAATTAGATTTTCTTGTGATGAATCAGTCTCAGATATTAATAATTATACAGCTGCTCATGTTTAAAATAGTCAACTATACATCAAGTAATTTGTTACTCAGATAATGGTAAAAGATAAGGAAGTACAGTCAGCTCTCGATTCCCACATACAACTCACTGCTGTGGGTGAGGGCTGTGATTTAAAGAGAGAATGTCATTTCCATAGGAAATAATCCTATATAAAAAGACTGGTAACAATTATAACAGGAATCAATTACTAACTACTGAGCACTTTAATGAAGGAATAAGGCAACCAAGTGTGCTCTCTACTCAGAGGAGAGAAATTCATGGTAACAGGAGCCTTGAGCAATGCATCTCTTCTCATCTGTCCATGTGAGACATTGCAGCCACCATCCTGGAAACCTCTCCTTGGTCATGGCCGTGCACAAGCAGAGCACAAAAGGAGGGCTTGTAGGAACACACTGCACCCGTTATGCCAGCAGCAAAGCCTGCAATCAACTCTTGGGCATTTAGGCAGCAAAACACAGCACAGATAACTCAGAAGCAGTGTGGAAATCTGATTTTGTTTTTCTTTTTCTGTTACTGGTGTACAGTTTAAGGGGCAGACCCTGTTGTCTCTATGCAAATTAATTCAAAGCAAAGGAAGGTTTGGTTAGAAATAGCCTCATCCTTTGCTACCAGAATTTGTACAGATTTCATTAGTTTGTAATGTAGCACCATAAACCATGGAACATTATTTCCACTGCTTCAGGCATTTAAAATGAATATGACTAAAAAAAAAACAAAACCAAAAAGTGGTCTAATATAGATACCAATCTGGTATGAATAAACCTATCTCAGTAAATAGCATCATATCCTGTTTCTTCATAATGCAGACCTGTTGTCTTGGGCAAGTGCATTGACCAAAAACTTTCCTGTAGTTTTTTTTCTTTTCTTTTTCTTTTTTTAGATAAATAAATTAAGATCAGTTGCATGGCAGTAACTTTTACTTCTAACAGGAGCCTATAAAATAAGTCATTTATATTACAGACAAATATTTTTATGGCTAATATTTCTCTCAACTAATTTAGATGCATGACTTTGCCTGGTTACAGATAGATGAGCAGGAAGGCAAAGGGCAATGAGGGGCTGACGTACACAGGATGCAGGTGAAATACATATCCCAGTGAGATCCATCTCAGCACTACTGGGAAATGCCAAGGGTCAGGATTTTAAAACCTCAGCTCACTGACAGTGTCTGCTTGTGCACCCATCAAAGCCAACAAAGCTCCCACTGATTTCATGAGGTAGATCAGATTAACTCTCCCACTGGTTGGGCTTTGTACACACAAGGGCACTGAACCTTCAATTACATTAGTGAAATGCCCAGGTAAATCAAACCATCACTCAAATAATGGTAGAAAGGGGCAGAAATCACTCTTGATTTTCATACTTTTTATAAACCTTAGGACAAATTTGCTTCTCTGCTACTAGAAAGGTAGTGTACACCTGGCACCCTGATGAGATGCTCTCTGATTTTCAGGGGGAAGGCAGAGGGCAGTCGAGGCAAGTGGGCAGCATTTTGGAAGAAAAGGTATTTGGGGCAAAACAGTGACGTCAAATGCACAGTAAATACCCACACATTCAATACTGATGCCAGTTCATTTCTGGGTAAAAGAATACATTCAACTTCTGCATGTCAAGCTGTGCAGGTTAAACTAAGACTCTCTTTGGTGAGGGCAGTCATAAAGACTTGCTAATTACAGCATTACCTGACCCACCATTTGCTCTGAGCAGCTCGGAGCTGAGGCAGGGTACATAGGTCAGCATGCAGCCCAGGCCATCCCACACCCTGGTGGTGGGTTGACACCTCCAAGGCCAGTGGGATGGGGACAGGGTTGTCCTGCATCTGTGAGCAGGTTGCCCTGGCAGTCCTAGCTGCCTGTACCAAAGGATGCTGAAAGGCAGCAGATGGTCCTTTACCTGTAAATGGGATCCATAAAGAATGGGGTGGGCCTGGCGTGCTGCAAGGAGGACTCAGAAGTTTTCCTTTGCTCGAGGTCGCCTCCTTTCTTTTCTCCAAAGACGTGGTTTTTCCGAGGCTCGGCTTGTTTTGTGCTGCTGGCTCGACTTCTGCTGCCCATGCTGAGATCTAGAGGCTGGTCCTGGCTTGCTGCAGAGGGGGCTGTTGGCTTTGAGGGTATGGGAGTAAGTGGCTTCTCCTCCTTACGCTTTATGGTGAGGTCAAAGGGAGACTCAGAGCTTCCCTTTGGGATCTTCTTTATTTCACTGGGTGATTGGGGCTCCACTTTCAAGGGTAACGGTCTCAAGTCTCTATCAGGAAATGGATACATTGATTGAGAGAATGCTGGAAAAAACGGGAGGGGAAACATGGAAGGGTAAGGTAAGGCTCCGACTTTTTTGTCTTGCAGCCCCACAAGTCCTGTTGAACCAAAGTACTTTTCAGCAATAGAAGCAATAGCCTTTATAGAATCATTCACCGCTCCTGACACCGCAGTCTGCTCCTCTAAGGATGGTGAGAAAATGGAATGATTGCTGTGGTCTTTCTTATTATTTATTGAAGCCAGGCTCTGCAGAGAGCTTACTTTGTCTTTGAACATTTTACCATTTTCTTTAAATTTCTCTTTCTCACTTTCAATGTCACTTTCCAGATCAGAGCCCGAGGTGGTTTCCAGGTCACTGCCACTGGGGGTACTGACATCATCAAGGTCAAGGTCACTACTCTCTGACTGGTCACTGAGTTTCTCATGCGGCCTCTCTTCAGAGGACCTCTCTGGTTGAAGCTCCACTGGCTTATTCTCCCCTACTGATGGTTGCTTATTTAGTGCCTTCAAAATATCCTGGGTGGCTGGCAGTATCTGAGGATTTGTCATGAGGGGACTTTGACTTTTGTTTGTCTGATCTGCGCTCGGTAGTCCTTTAACAGGAGAACTAGTAGGTAGCAAAGGTGGCCTGTGGTACAAGCCTGAAGGAAACAGACCAGGGAAGCTAAAAGAAAATCCAGGAGCTGTTGGAAAGGTAAGACCAGCAGGATGCCTATTGGCTCCAAAATAGTCAGCAAGGCCCGGATTTGCATGATTCACATTAACCATGGACGTTTTATCCATAGCTGGGGTTCCAGGAAGTGAAATGCCTTGGCCAAAAAATCCTCCTGCTGCAAAATGGTTCTTGCCCTCACAAAATCTCCTGTGTTTATTTAAGGAAGACGTAGTGCTGAACATTTGTCCACAGTCTTTGCACTTGATTTGGGTTCTGCAATCAGCATGCATGCGCTTATGACGACAAAGGTTTGAAAACTGAGTATAGGATTTATGGCAGACCTCACCTGTATGTAAACAACAACAACAACACATCTCAGGCTTTATGATAATTGCCCCCACCCTCAAAATTTTGCAAATAACACAATTTTTTTTAACCCGCCAAATGTCAATTAGGAAGCCAGAAGGAGAAGTCTGGGTGCACAAATGTACAAAAAGCTGTTGTACGCTTCCAAAGCAAGGCATCCAAGCAGACAAATGTCTACAGACAGCACCAAAACCCGCTCCAGCAAACCAGAAAAAGTCTGAAATCACTAAAAGACAGTTTCCTTGTTTGCTCTTTGCATTGCACAGTGTTGTGCATTCAGTACCATTATTCCGTGTTGCATTAGCACCCAGAACCTCGTCAAGAGCTGCGGCTTGGTGCTGTAACACCGTACGAACCCACGGTGCTCCCGCGTGAGTGAGCACTTGACTCTTCAAATGACATCCATTTATGTCACTATTCACATGCAGGAAGTTAGTCATTAAAATAAATATTTGCAGGACCAGACAGGAGGTAGAGCTGCCTTACAGAGCTTTCAGTCTGCAACACCCCGAGGATACGGAAAAGGTGAAGGAGGAAGTGACCAGGTACTTTTAAGTGCATAAACTTATTAACAAACATTTTTTTTCACTTACAATTAGGAATTTAATCTCATGGAAGTCCAGGCTAGAGCCTGAGTAACCTCAGTCTAGCACTCGCACGTGTCCAAAGCATTTCTATTTGTATAAGGCATACAGTCCCTGCGTGTGTCTGGGATGCTATAACTCTAAAATCCACAGCTTCATAACTTTACTAGTCTTAATATCGCTTATTTGTCTCTTGCACAGGAAAAAAATTACACTATATTTCAACAACAATTTCTTTTAAGAATGCAGCAAGTCTGATGCTCAAAACAGCTCGATGGATTTCCTTCCAAACTCCTCTGGGATGAGAAGAGCTTTGGCCTCACAAAAGCAGCCCTTGGAGAAAGCCTGAAACCACAAAGGGGAGGAGATCTACCTTGAGCTCATGGGCCTGACCTAGCCTGCGACACTTGGCACGTCAGAGCACAAATTCCAGCATCCTTTTCAGTAGCAGGAGCCTGAAAGTGTTCCCAAGGGTGCAGAGAGAGACACTACAAAGAGTGAATCACATCGTTGAAGCCAATGGGATTTGGCAGGTCCCTCATTTTCTGGCTGCTACAAAATTCAGGGAGCAAATTGGGGCAGTAACCAAGTTCTAGGTCTGTAAGATAAAATGTGGTTTGGAAGAGGATAATGCTCAGCTCCCTGGTGAGTTTCTGTGTCAGCTTTTGGCACCCTTTGGATGAGCAGGGGCATCAGGCATGTCCTGAGGCTGCACTATGTCTTCTGCTCTTCATTATGCTAAAATGTTGTCCATACCTCTGCATTAGCTTCCTTCTAACAGTATCAGCTCCAGCCTTGTTTAAAAACAAGGCAGGAGCATTATCAGTAAGCAGCATTATCCCTCTGTAATAAATCCTTGGGGTTTTTTTGTTCTTTATTTTCTCCAGCCAGGAAAAAGCATGTGGCCACTTTATTTCTATTTAATTTGTGTTATATCATATGCTCTCATCTTTCACACATCAAAGCCACACAACAATACACATTGTGTATTCTGAGGCCTTTTTAACAATCATTTTCATGATTTGAGACAGACTGACATAATTTACAATGGCTCTATTTTAAGCCTGCAAAGGAAACTGAATTGAATGTATCCCATCCTGCACTCTCGGTTCCCATGAACTGCAATCACGTCCTCTAACTTCCACTTGCACCGGGGCCCGCACTAACCTTCCTGCTCCTCTAAATCTCTGCCCTTGAGAAACCTGACCACTTGTTGTCATCTCTTAACTGTTTACCTCTTCAGCAGGCTGCTTCATATCTCCTCAACAATGCTCCTATTGTTCGAGGGCCTGATCCTGCACATCCACCCGTTTTCCCTGTCCATGTCCCACTGACATCCCTGGGACAATTCATGGGGTAAAGAGTGCAGAATTGGGCCCAAACACAGGAAATCTGCAATGCGGTAATTCAGGAAGAATGTCTGTTGCTGTGTATCAGTTACTGTTCCTGCTGGAAATCTTCATTCAGAAGGAAAGACAAGAAAGGAGAGGAGATAAAAAATAAAATTAAAAAGAAAGAAAAAAAAAAAGATGGAGGAGAAAGGAAAAAGAGAGGCAATAAAGATGAGAAAAATAAAAAAGGAAAGAGGAAAGACAAGAGACAGAAAAGAGAAGAAGAGAGAAGAGAGGAGAAGAGAGAAGAGGAAAAGCAAAGCAAAATAAAAGAAAGGGAAGGAAAAAATAAGAGAAAAAAAACCTAGTTCATTGTAAAATCTTGATTTTCTCTGAATAAGTACTTTCTGTTCCTTTTTAAAAAATATTTTATTCGCCTCTTTAACACATAACTATTTTTTATTTAATATAGAACTATTTTTTTATTTGTTGCAGTACAAAGCTCATTTTTTTCTGAAATTTTCTCCTATTTTTAGCCTAATTACAGGCATAAGGTTTCTGCTCCCACAAACAAAAGTCACCTCCATACTTCAGAATCAGGCCCCTTACCTTCACTGTTGAAGTCTTACACAAAAGCTCTCCCTGCTCCCATCGGGTTGATCACAGATATCAAAATTAAACTGACCAAAATGGTGACTCAAGTGACACATCCATAGGTTTGCACAAGCTCCATCTTGGATATTATGGGCCAACTCCTCTACTTAAATAAAGCAAGATATCTCCATCGATACTAACAGGGCTATGACTAACATACAGCGCCGGAGCATCAGACTATATATATATTTACCAGGGGAAAAACCTCCAATGCATACTTTTACAAGGCTAGGCTAATGGATAATTAAAATCAAATCACGTTACATGAACTTTTGATCATCTATCAGGTTGTGTTGAGGGCCTGCCTCATATTCACATGACTGCATTAGATATAATGCTTTGCTCAGGTAGGCAAGAGTGGCCAGTGGTGAAAAGAGGTGTATTGGCACAGATGTGGTCTTCCTAAAGTTTGGGAAGTTCTCCCTTAAAGAACATTGATACAATTTTACATTATTATTCTCATTAATATAATCAAAAGTTAACAGAACTAAGAATACACACGTACAGTTGAGAGATACCCTTATGAACTGTTCAGGGAGATGCAAATTATCATTTGACTAAACATAGTTTATCTCAGTTTTAAAACTATAGTAAACTAATAATGGCAATACCATTAAAACTTGCATGTATTTACTATTACGATCTTAATCAATTAAGAGTTGTACTGAGGACTGTACTTTTTTGAGCATAAAAGTTATCTAAAACTGCCCAATGAGGTGCTGCTTGCTCATGTGCCCCTTGCATTTAACATGCAGTCTATTCAATCCATGAGCTCTCAAGGCCGGTAAAGAAATCTGGGGTTCAGGTCTGAAGCCCTTAATTCCCAGAGTAGTCTTACTCTTGGGGACTGTCACCTGAAGCCTGGGTGTAACATGGCATCAGTGAAGTGAACACCCAATGCTCCACTGATTTTGGAGGAGACTCTTGTCTCTAAATCGACTGCACCATCTCAACCTCTATGGACATTCCCAGGAGCCAGGACTCCCCAGAGAAGTTTGTGTTACAAGATCTACCTCTTTTTCATCACACATTTTTTATGTCCAAGTAAAGCTCTGCTTAAACTTTAGTAGATGGGTGACAGTTATCAACTTTAATTGCTTCCATGTATCAAAGCAACAAAAGCTGGGTTTGATTTCTCCTATTACACCTTATTACACCCTTTAAATCTCAGCACCGTACTTCTAAGCAACTAACTTGTAAGGGAAGCTTCCCTCCTTGCAGCTTTTATTGCTCTGCAGACCCCAGGTTTAACACAAACTCCCAATCTGGCTCCCAAATTGCAAAAATTCGTCTTGTGCCTATGCACACTCTGTACCGTGATTGTCACTGGACCCCAAATTAGCCAGCAGTTAAGTTTGCATATTTTCTGCTTATTAAAAAAATTACTGTAAGTACTATTTTGAGTATGTTCAGTCTATTATGGCATGTGGTTTCTATTTGGAGGGCTGCAGATTTTGCAAAGGCAGTGAGTAATTACCTTAGTGTTGGTGAGTTTTCACTCAAGCTTGGGCGGTGTACTATAATAAGAGACAGTTGCCATAAACAGACTGGTACAAGTAAATCATGGTGTGTGGCCTTCTGGTGGAAAGCAGATATCTCCTTTAGGTGACCCTACCTTCCTCCCATGGCTCAGCAAAGCCTACCAAACATGTGGTCTCCAAACCCTTTTGTTCCACAATTACATGGCTGTTATTTGTAGGTTGCTCAATGGGTTTCCACCCCTCACACTGTACATAAGAAGAATACCGGTTGCTGGTTTGATTTACCAGAATAAATAGTAACAAACAGCATTTGAGAGATTATTTCACTTATGAGAAGTGCCACTTACAGACTTTTATGTAGGGCATTGCAACAGGATCATCTGAAGACTCCCTACCTAGCCAGAAGTTACTGGTTTCTAATAATTATAAATTTAACCTGTAATTAGGCTTAAAAATTATTAGTGATATTTATTACTGCATCTAATTCTACATTTTCTCTCTGAAGAAGCCCAAACAAAAAGCATTATTTATCCCAATGGCAGGTACACAGATTTCACACAGATGAGTCTTTCAAGCCAATACTCCTCCTCTTGAGGAATTATCTCAGTGTGTGGCTGGTGCTTTGTCCGGGTGTGGTGTTGGTGTTTTGGTAAATTACTGTTGAGAGCAGCAACCAGTTAAGAAGTTTAGTGGACAAGTAGAGGAGGTGGCCACAAGGTGCCTTTAAAGCCATAGCAGGTGCCTGAAAAGACTGTGGTGGAGATTAGCACTACCAAGTACAATATTCTTAAAAAATTTCTGGCTCTATTTCCCTGGTGAAAAGGAGAGAAAGCAACCTGCAACATGACCGTACCCCCAGCTTCCCCATCTCCTAGCAGGATCTGGCTCAGCAGCAGACACAAACAGTGAGACTTTGAGGATTTGATTTATAGCCCAGGACAGAGTCCGGGCCACAAATGAGGCAAGGTTTATTGCTGGAGCAGTTGTTGGCAAAGATCTTATAGCTCAACTCAATAATTAAATTTGGGGCATGCAAAGTAGCCTCAAGAAGGGCAGCAAGCTCCTCTGATTGCAATTCACTGCCTCTAAGGTTTATTTTCCAACTCCAGCAGAAGTTGTGGCATCTGTTTTGGAGACCCTGTGGCCCAAAATTAACTCTTAAAACCAAGCAGCCTTCCAGGTACTACTGGCTCTGCCTAGTTCCCAGCGTGTCCCAGCAGTGGTGGCAGCTGCCGCCACCCTCCCCTGACCACCCTGGAGCTGCCACCTCCTCCCCTGTGCCAGCACTAGTGCTGCCCTGCTCAGCAGGGCCAGATCCAGCACAGGGAACAGCACAGGAGGTTGCTGTTCATGGAGAGGAGCAGGAAGGAGAGCAGCCAGCTTGGCACAGTGCAAAGCAACGAGGCTGCAGCCACCGAGCCTGGCTCAGCTCCTTCTCCCTAAATCCCACTCCCCACTTGATCTGTGTGTGGAATAATATCCCAGGGACAACAAGTATATTTATACAGCATATAGCGTCTGTTCAAAAAGGAAAACCACATAAAAATAATGCTTCACATCAGACTACAAATTGCCCAGAATTCATTTAATAACTCACAGTCCCCATGAAACTGGTGGGAAATTCAAAGGGAGGACAACGCAACCTCCTGCTTCCAGATTATGCTGCTTTACCGCAAAAGAAATAACACTTAACCAAAGATGTTTAGTTGAAGACTTACATATAAAAGGTTTGACACTGCTGTGGATGTGTTTATGCTGTTTGAGGCCTGAAGAAGTGGCAAAGGTTTTGCCACACTCTGGACAAGCGTGAGCACGAGCCCCAACATGCTGGGAACGAATATGCCTCTGAAGGTTGCTGGGGTCCGTGAAAACCTGCTAGGAAATGAGTACTGATTAACCAAGAAACTTGACTGAGGAAGAAGCCAGTTACTACAAGCATCTTTTAAAATACAAACCTTGGAGCTATTTTGGAGTATTTGTTAAGATTAAAAACTTTACTAATAGGCATCTACAGGAGCTGTGCCTGCAGGATGGGGCCTCAGTTTCCCAGGATCAGCCAAGTATTTGGTGGATCTGTTAACCCCTTTGCAGCCACGGCAGCAGATGCCTTGGCCCTGCCATTAGAAATTGTGCTTTTGAGGTCAGAAGCTCCACAGAAAGCCAGTCAAAATGTGGCAGCTTGAAACCTCTAAGCATTATTACAATACTTTATAACGACAACTGAGTGTGTGACAGTGAGAAATCCTGTCCACAACACAGTCCCAGCATGCAGGGCTTGGCTGTGTCTTATGAATGTCAGCGCAATAAAAAATTCCCATTATTGCAGCAAATGTACTTAAAACCAACAAAGTCCTCATGTAAAAGACCCAGGCTTTGGGAATCTGATAAAAAAACCCAAGGCAGACACCACATCAGATACAAATAACCTACACAGCAAGCCCAGTGCTGGGAAATGATAGAGATACTCCAGAGATGAGACAGTCTCACTCAGTGCAGCTATTTCTTATTTTGTTTATATTGCAGTAGTGTCCTGAAGTTTCTGGTGCCAACGGCTGGCACACAGCCTTGGGAACCCATCCACCCTACATTTCCCCAGGGCTTCTGGATCCTCAGTGATCCTCTTACACCCCACCAGTCCTTGCAAGGCACCAAGCCCTGAGCTCAGGGATGTTCAGCATCCTGTATCAGCGCTCAGTTCAGACTCCACAGCCATTTCCAAACAAAAAAAAAGGTAGAAATATAACATTTATAAAGTAGAACTGCAAACCCTTGAGAAACCATCTGGAAGACGGCAGAAACCTTATGTCCTCTTGCATCCCAGCCCCAGGCACCCCCATTTATTTCCATGCTCCCGTGTATCCAGCAGCATAAGAAGCACCAGGCAGCCTACAAATTCACTGTACCTTGGCACAGTTTTCACACTCGTAGTGCTTCCCGCTGTCATGCGACATTTGGTGACGTATCAAGTTGGACTTCCAGTTAAAAGCTTTGGGGCACTGGTCACACTTGTACTCCCTCTCCTCGCTGTGAGACAGCATGTGCTTCTCCAGGCTGCGGAAACAGGAACAGGGCTCAGTGAGGTCCCACACAGGTTTATCGGCAGTTTATAGGAAGAGGAGACAGAAGAGCATGTAATTACAGGAAAAAAAAAAAACAAAGCTGCAAAGGTCCAATCCTGACAGACTCAAGTCCCCTCAGCACCAGGCTCATCCCAGGTGGAATGCAGAATACCCTCCTCCCTCCCAGAATAACACGTCCTCTCATGTTATGCCAGGCCACTTGCAAATGCTCCAGGAGATGCTGCTGCCATTGCTCCCTAAGGAGGTTAGTTCATACACCTCTCATTTCACTCTGGTCATTTTTCTCTGCAGTCTGAATTATTTCTACCTTATGACTTCCCCTCTAAACACACCTTAGATCCCACCAGCTGACATAACTCTACTCCTTTGATGGGAGTCAATTTTTCTCACATCAGGAATAGATGAGGAATAACTCCATTGCAGTAGGACAGGTTGAGCATAAAAACCCCTCTAAATACGGTACACGACAACTGAAGTTATATTTGATTATTAGTAATTGTATTCAATTGTGTAGCTGGCTATTCATTAATTTCTTAGCAGTTTATTTGGCCTATTAGCAGAGTATTCAATGTTCCCCTAATTTCTGTTGCGCATCTTCTAACTCATTTTCATCTCTGAATTTTCTGAATTCCTGGTTTATTATTTATTTGTAGCAAATATATAGTTTTAAACACCTGTGTTGCTTAGCCACATACAGAGTCGTAACTCACACTATTACTTGAGGAAAGATCACTACATAATGTAAGAGTGGATTCACAGAAAAGCCAATAGAAATTGGACTTTTAACCTGGGGTGCCAAACTGGATCAATCTTCACTCAAGTGAAGCTCCCACTGATCTCTGTTAAACCAGTGGACAAAACTTGGTGGGTTTATTGCCTCGTTTGGGTTGTGCAGCCCAAACAGCAACCTCCATTCTCAGCCACAGGTAATGGAAATGCTTTCACCCTACGGATACTCTTTACTTCTACCCCTCTCAGACTCCTTCTTTCGGGGGGGAGGAAGGGGAAGAATAACTCTGTCTTCCTTTTGTAATGCTTCTATAACAATTGACTCTCCATCTCGCACTGGTAAACAAATTTGCCATAAGACCTAGAAAGATTCTTATCCCCGGCACTGGCACCAGCTCCCAGACGCCTGCTGCAGCTACGTGATGTGCCATCAGCACTGGGCAGTCCTGGCTCCCCAGATCTCCATCTTCCTGCTCAGCTCCTTCTCCATATAATTACACACACCCTCAAGCATGGCTCATTCGGGCCTTTTGTTTTATATAATTTGGCTATAGCACACTTTGGTACTTTTTTGCTGTGAACTGTCTTTGTGGTGTATTAGCCTTTCAATAATTCAAGAGTTAGGAGAACGACTGCATTCTCTCATTTTTCACTCTTTCTCATAGTACTGCCCATCTATTTATGATGACTCGTTCTTTGTTTTCTGCCCTTTCTCTTCAATATTTAATATTTTAAGCTAAATTTACATTTCCTCAATGATTCCCATATGTTAGATATCACCCTCTGGTTTGCAGGCAGAAAGGAACTTTAGCATCGAATAACTCACAACACAGAAAAATGTTACAGCCCAGACTCCCACCTCACCCACACTGCTGCAACCCTTTCGACTTGATCTACCTAATCAGCCCTTTGAATCAATCACTCAGATTGAAAATTAGACACATGGAGGCTCATGCTGCTCAACATCAGCCAGCGAGTAAGACCTTGTGCCTGCACAAATTCCCACTCAGCAGGGTTGACCTAGTATGCAGGGAGCAATTCTTGGCACATCATGTTTTAATTTGGGCATCATTAATTTTGCAGGAACACAGGGATCAGGTCATACAATGCGCTGGTCTGAGACACCCCATGTGAGGAGCTAAGGAGTATTTGTGTTTTAGGAGAGCAAGCTCCACCTTGCAGAACCAGCACCTGAAGCATCCTGATGCAGTTGTCCCAAGGGGCTAACCCTGGGCATGCCCGAATCCATGCTAACATCCAGCAGACACCACAACACCCTGAATCATGGACTAGTAAAGATTTCTGTGAAAAATATGAACCCCCAAAATACTCTGAACTGACAAGTCTATATTTAAGGAGCGTGTAATTGTTAAGCAATGCAAATAAATCCACTGTTGTCCCTAAAAGAGCAGTTAATAGTCACTTAGGTTGTGCCCATACAACGTGAAGAGGAAAGAAGGCACTCTAGGAGTGCAGGAACTGTGCTACAGACTTCACCTGTTAGCAAGAGATACTGGCCCCAGTCTGCTGCTCTAAACCAGCTTCCTCTGAAATGCACTGCCTCATCACAGTGGAGGATCTGGCCCAGGATTTGGCTACTGAGGTACTGCAGCATTACTATCAAGTGTTGGCCGACGTCAACTTTCTCTCAGTCCTGAGAGCACTAAAATGTGAATCTTCAAGGGATGTGCTGCAGAATCTCCTATGTACTCTCAACATCTTTCAGTAATTTGCAAAATTTGCTGTCATCTGCACCGCAATATGGTATTTTACATAGCCACAAAAACTATAGTGACAGGAAATATGTACATGATCTTCAGCATATAAAGGTCATACTTTCCATTTACATTCTAGGCATATTTCAGGTACATATGCACACGGGTCTATCTGTTTAAATAGACATATATATGAGAAAAAGATGAACCCCAGTGTTTCAAGACAGTACAGCTATAAATATATGTTAACATATATATATATATAAATGTCTAGAGCCTGCATCTAACTAGCATAGCTTGTTTGCAAAGATAAAATTGGTTACATCAGTGAACACCACTTGGAGATGCCCTAAGTTATTTCTACATAAAAATGAGCTCAGACCTTAGTTGATCTAAACTATAATCACTCCTCTGATTTCACTACAACCATCCCAATGCATGCCAACTAAAGATCTGATTGTCAGAAGATTCAATTCTTAATTTAAGATCCTTTCTAAGGACTACAGTATGAGGACCAGATTTCTGATTTATTGAGACTCCATTGCTTTCTCTGCCATAAAACACCACCCGGCACAGAAGCCTTATTGACTGTCATCTTTGGTTTATACAGAAGAAGGTTTCAGACCCTGTCCTTGATGATGCCCTGCATGATCTGACTGAAGCCATTCCAAAATTTGCCTCATTCAATCACATTTTAAGCATCTACTCCAACCTTTGTAAGTCTGGGAAGACTTGATCACACTCTTTACACTCCTGGATTTCATGCACGTCCTGAAGGTCGTTCTCATTCTCAAGCTTCTTCTGGAAGTCCTCCTCCACCATGGAGAAGGCGGAGTGAGGTGTGCTGCAGGGGAACTTCTGGTGGTCCACAAGCTCAGCCTTGGATTCAAAGAGCTGGTCACAGTCCTCGCAGCGATATTGGCGCTCCTCTGGAAGACAAAGGGGTTGGGCACAGGGAGATTGCATCAGTTCACAGTCATTTTCAACTACCATGTCATCAGGAGTTTGATGAGAGTGTGGTTAAATAAATGGCTATTCAGTAAAAAAGAGAAGAACCTCAAGAGAAACAAGGATGCCTTGGAACACTTTAAAATAATGCTTTAATTCTACTATACGTGACAGTGCAATGCTACCTGTTAATTGCCTGAGTGACATCCAATAGGGATCTCTAACACTGGCTTAGGACAAAAGTCACTGTGTTTATATACTTCCCTAACTGGGGATATACAGGTTTTAAGGTGGATATCCAGTGGAGGCTACCAGTCTCTTAAGTTTCTGAATGAAGGAGACTGACTTAAAGACAGAAACATCAGCATCTAAAACAGCCAAAATCACATTTATAGAGTTTTTAAAAGTCTCTTTGTTCCCATGAGAGTCCCTTTGCAACACCCAACCCTGTTTAAAGTAAGCCAAAGACACATGAAGCTGGGGTAATGAGGACTGGGGAGTTTGCTTTAAGTGCCATAAAATCAGTCACAGTGTGTTTCTTACCAAAAACAAGCATAGAAGACCACTAGAGTGTCACTTTGGTGTAAATATTGCATTCTGTTAACTACTAATTACTGAAAAGACTAGGTTACCTGAAGAAAATCCCCCAAAACAAACTTGGAGAAGTGCACCCCATGTTTGGTTTGTTTTTCTACTGATGGTCCATACGAGGAGCCAGATGCCCTGGTTTGGTTCCAGTAATACATCCCCTGCAGACATAAATGCCCAGGGGCTCTAAGTCAGAAAGGCACTGAGGGTCTGGCTGAAATCTCAAATATATGTGGTTGGTTGCTACTTGACAGTTGAGTTGCTTCAGAGGAAGCACCACAGGGTTCTGCTGTTCACTGTCCACAAGCTATGGTTTGTCTCAGTCTCCTTCTAAGTTAGCCCTGTGTGACATATTCCTGCGTATGACTGCAGATTTGCTCTGGTGTCATTTATACAATAGCTATATGGTCATAAAGACTAGGCATGGAAAACACTATGCTTAAAAGGGGGACATCTTCAGCAATAACTAAACAAAGTTACCACTATGAAAAAAAACCCACAAACCAAACCAAAGCCAAACACAAAACCAGATTAGAATGAATGAATAATCTCCTTTTTTTTTTCTCAAGAGAACAAAAGATACTGTTCTAAATGTACAGGAAGTTATAAGAAAGCACAGTCCTTGATACCTCCTGCCCTGGGAATACTCCTAAGTACTCCTGTGTACTGTCCCCAAGTCCCTGACAGTCTGTAAAACGTCCATAAAGCATAAGCTGCCAACTTAATGGGCATCAAGTAGATATCCTACACCCAGTCCCTGCTGTGACTGTATAACCCACTGGCTAACAGGCAGCAATAGCAGCTTTTGGAGGTAGAGGACAAACCTGAGCAGTAGCTCACGAATTTCAGACCCAGAATCTGTGTGTCAATTGAGTAACAAATGAGCGCAAGGAGGAAGAATGGCTCAAATGTTCTCACAGGTGACAACATTAACAACCTGAGATTTTAACTTTCCAAGATGACAGAATAACAGTTGCTTGTCTAAGTAAGAAAAAATAACTTATAATCGGGGTCCATCCAGGCCCTGCAGGAGGACCACAACCTAGAGGTAAGGACATGGACTCTCCTCCTTTTGAAATACCCACAAAATGATAAATTTTCAAATCTGAAGCCTTACTACTGCCCTCAGTTACATCTTCAGACCTCTGTTTCTGCCAAGGAGGTAAGCGAAATTAAAACCTAAACAACATTAGGAGTTGCAGGTTGCTGAGAAATATCAACTGTGCAAACTTGAGCTCTCCATGTTAGCAGGCAGAAAACACATCAAATGAAGCAATGCTCAGTTGCATTCAAATGCAACACTTACTGAAGCTACCTTCCTGGGTGGACCAGGTTGGACTGATGAAGAAAAAAAACAGAGAACCTCCAATGTGAGACTTGGCATCACTTTTGAGAGCAGAGTCACCCTTCAGAGGGACAGAAGGAGCTGTGATAATATTAGACCCGTTTATTCACTGAACACCTTTCAGAGAAACAAGAGGGCAGAAGATAGACAAATACAACTGTTATCCAGCTCTCCTCCCTGGCTGTGGTGAAGCCACCCCAATAGAGTAGAAAAGTCCCTATTTTTTTTCCTTAATTTCAGGAATAGTTTCTATTAGACAAGAGAGTGAGAAGTGGCTAACCATGAATGTCCGGAGCCATTGTTTCATGCGAATAATCTTCACTCTTCATGAACAGTAAAAGCTCCTCTCCTGGTTCAATGTCTGCTACCACTCTGTAGAATATCTACAACAAAAGAAAAATAAAAGAGAAAGCAACATGACTACCACAACAGGCAAAGAGGCATAAACCACTGCTGGTGAGTTTTACAGGATCAAAACAGTGTGGCCAGATGCTGTCCTGGCATGGGTGCTGGCTCTCATTTGCTGGAGAGGTGCTGGCTTTGACTATGTCAGGTCTGCTCCTTCCAGCCCCAAAGCTGTTGGTGCTTTGGGCTCTGTGAGGATAAAAAGGACACCTGCTTTCAACACCCTCTGCTGCAAAATGAGCCGTGTGATGACTACAGATATCACCAGCAATTTGCACACTCAGTTATACCAGATCCATGTACAACGTAGCCATGAAACACGTCCCCGAGTGATCCATGTAAGGGAGAGAACTTCTGTTGCACTGGGAAAAGGTACTAAAGTAGATCTGAGAAGATGTTGCTGATTGAACCATAGGCATCCAACTCCCTGTTTCTATCACCTGTGCAGTCCAGAAAGCTTTGAGGTGAGAAGCTTATACAAACCACCACACCTGCTTACTCCACAGCTTCAAATGGGAATCAAAGGAAAAATCAGCCCTGGATAAAGAAACACCAGGAGCAGCCAAAGCTGCTGGCGGTGACCCTGGATAGTGGCACCTGGTCCCCCTGTACAAGTGACATCAGGCTCTAGGAAGAAGCCTGGTGGGGAAGCGGG
>JANIJG010016435.1:67383-78304 GCA_024611175.1 Megaceryle torquata
GGGGGGGGGGGTGGGGGGTGGGGAAGGGGCCGTGGTCCCTTGGGTCTGTGCACCCAGAGCAAGCACAAGCTGGCACCACAAGACTCTGCCGAAAGGAAATTCCCAAAATCCATCTGGCTGCTTTCTGTCTCAGCAGGAAACGTGAAGAGCACTAAAAAGCTCCATGAAGGAGCTCGAATAAATATTAGTAACTTCCTCAGACCTTGTTAAACAGAAACACATGACAGCTTTGGTTCCTACACTAAAAACCGATGCCTTTGCATTTTGTCGGACTAATGTATTTTTAAAGGTTTTGCTCTCAAACTCTTAACGTGCAGTGCTCATTTCAGTGCATTGGAAGAAAGGCAAAAAATCATCTCCACTGTTTAAAGACAAACCGATGCATTTGTTCCAAGGTAGGCATGGGTACCTAGAGATGCGCGGGTACTGTCCTCACCCATGAACCTTCACCCATAGGGTGGCCCCAGCAGCGGAGCAGATACCGATGTTCTCCAGGAGGTGGCCGTATAGCCTAATCGTTTCTTTCTCCACAAGCGGCCTTTGCCTACAGATACGGGCTAAATACCTAAAAATAACGAAATAATATGTATAGTCCTCGGATTTGTTTTCTTTTCTTCACCGTGTCCCAAAAACCACTCTGAAGGAGGCATGCAGGGAGCAGTGGTGAAGGCTGCCAGGACCAACTTGTCCCACTGCCCCAGTGCTCACTCCTCTCCAGGTGCTAGAAGCACCGGCAAAGCACATCGGGCGCAAGGTACCCAAGGCACAACCCCCTGCTTGTGGCCAATTTTCCCCATAAAAGCCAGAAGGACTTTATGGGCAACCAAATCTGCCCAGGATACACCTCTCTCCTCTTCCACACTGCCCTGATTGAACCATCAGCTTGATCTGCTTGGGGTTGCTGTTTTTACCCCTTGTCGAGGGGATTTCAAACAAAGGGTGCAAGGGGACAAGAGAGCCATGGCAGGGTCTTGTGCACGTCTCTTCATGCAGCCAGGCGAATGCCTGGTACCACAATCCCCTCTGGAGCCAATGCCACCAAAGGTGGTGAAAGATGCAGGGCTGCTGCGTGGGCTTCGGATGCAGTTGGGGCAATGCAACTCATTTGATCAAAGGCCAGAACACATTTAAGCAAAGCCAGCTTTTAACTCCCGCAAAGAAATCTGATGTCAGTTCTGCATCCAGTGAGTATTTGCTTTAAGCGATGCTTGTTTTTCTATTTATTAAGATAAATGTATCGAAAACGGGCATTTTTCTTCCAGAAGTATAATGACCTTCACACATCTGAAAGAGAAGCTATGGTCCAACCTGTGGAAGATAAGCCTGGCTGCTGTCTGGCTTTGGGCATAAGACATTGCATGCTCACTGGAAAGACTTCTAGACCTTCCTGCTGCAACAGCATCCACTTCCTTCATTGGGTGGGAGCAGGATCAAGGCCACCCTGCAGCCAGGTGGGACCTCCACCACCTCAGAGGAACTGTGACAAAGCTCCTGTTATGCCCGGGACAGCTTTGCCCAAGACTTGCCTCCATGCTCCTGGGTTTTGTTTCACAGTCTGGTAAATTCAGCTGTTCTTCTGAGGTCAGTGGTGCATCCACACCAAGGAGCAAGCAAAAAACACAGCAGAGCCTTCTCCTGTATTTTTCCTGTCCCATCAAAGGTATTTTGATAGACCTTTTCACCTCTCATCACAAAGTGAGGACACATGGACCAGCATAAAGAGGGTCTTGTTCACAAAACACTGCTATGGTGCGTCGCTTCTCTTGGGGAAGCCCCAGTTTGATGAAGCATCTTTCTTGCAGCTGTGAGATAAATCTCTAACCAGGGTGAAACTCTGCAGCCAATTGTCCTGGCTGCACTGGTATTCAGAAATACCAGAGATGATTAAGCTACCCATCAGAAACTACCTGGCCAGCCTCTCAATACATCAGCAGGGAGAAGAGATGGAGCATCCTGAAAAACTCCATGTTTTAGGTTAAGTGATGTTTCTGTATTTTCAGTCTCAGAAGCAACACCCTCCAAAACAAGGTCCAAGCAACAGATTTCCATCTCTGGCATTCTGACATCATCATTATTATTATTATTATTAAAACATTCACTTTAATTACTACTAGTTTTTAAATTTTCTGTATGTACAAACAAACCCCACCTGCGCTAACAGTTTATACACCAGATTGCATTCCAGTGAAGATCTCAAATAAAACATACTGAACTTTAAACCAAAATTATCATGTAGGGAACTTTAACCTGATTTTAACAGCTGTCCTCATTACTTCATATAGAAAGATTTTTTTCTCACTCTTCCCTCCTGGGATTATAACTGTCTGAGCAAAAGGGAGAAGCAAACTGTTGAAACAAACCCCATTGCTCAAGCTTTTAGGCAGCAGCAGCCTACTGAGGGCAGACGGTGTGGGCATCCTGCAAGCTCTGGGATGGAAAAGCTCATAAATTTTACCCCTCAGGCCTGCAGGTGCCCTCTTAGCTGCTCTTGCTTTACAACAGCAACCTCTACCGCAGGCAGTGTTTTTTGTTAGGAAATGCTAGTGTAGAATAAATGGATTTTTCAATTACAAGGCTTCAAGATTTCCTGGACTCAGTCCTGACTACTCTAACTATTGAAAGGTTTAAATTTTCTATTATCTTTTCAGCCTGACAACCTCATTTTATTACCTGATTTTCTTGGGTTAACCTGTGCTCACAAAACAGGAGCCCTCACCGCTCTGTCTTGAGAAGTACAGGAAGAGCTGCTGCACAGTAGAGGAATGATTGGAAGGAGGGGAAAAAAAATAAAAGCAAAGTCCAGATGCACATTTCACATGCCCTGGGATCAGCGGTGTGTGACTGCAGTTTATATAGGAAGAGCAAAATCGGATCCAGATCTGGAAACACTTTCAAAGTTCAGGGGGTCTGAGGTGGGGAGAAGTTGGGGGAGGCCTAACTCATCAGTCCTCTGTGCCTGCCTACACCGCAGGTCATATATTTATGCTACCGAGCAGAAATAAAAGCTCCCAAACTGCAAAAGCTGTAAAGGGAAAGGGGATGGGGCGGGCGGGTGTGTGTGTCTGTGTGGAAAAAGGAACACACACAATTTACTTTTAAATGGATGAATAAGGCCTCATTGTTATGAATCCCAGTTTACTTTTCCTGGTCAGGCACTTGAAATTTTATTTATGCTTAATAGACTGCATTTGGCATGTGTAAAGATGACAGAAGTGTGAATTATGAACGACCTTCAACCTATGCAGGAAGTTGTAATAATTGAAATAATAGCAAAAACGCGCTCCCCGTGAGCTGGGGCCGGGGCCGTGCGCTTGGCCGCTGCCGCCCATGCGCTTTGAAGTACCCTGGCCATCCTGCCTGCCCTGCCGAGCCCCACACTGCTCTGTCTGAACCTCCCCTCCACTCCCATCCTGGTGCCCTCTGGCCCCCGGGAAGGTTTAACCAAAGGATGCTGGTTTGGGAGGAAAAAGCAACGCTTCAGCAGACGAGTGCATGCAACGGCACCAGCTGCTATGCACGCATCTCAACCGCAAAGAGGAATTGTATTCCACTGCATCCAACTAATTCCTTTATTCCTGTGTACATAAGGGCTTTGGAAAACATTGTATGTGCCCCAGTGCTGCCTGGGAAATTCAGACATTAGAGCAGGCAAGACACGATGCTCAGAGTCTGTGCTGTTTGTACTTTAACCCTCCAGACAACATGTTGAACTTAGAGCTCGTATCACAGGAAGGCACTGAGTGGCTTTGTCCTGCACTGCACTGGTCAAAGTGGGAGGACTGAGCAGAGGACCCAGTCTGCATGGGACAGTAGGAAGGTACAGAAGATCCCAAAGGTGAAAGACTAGTGAAGTTCACCAGCACCCAGAGCCCTGCGCTGCTGCTCCTGCACCAACACCCAGTGCCCAACATGACCCCAGCCCCTGCTACGTGCCATTTACCCCAAGCAAGGCACCAGCCCTGGCTCTTGGCCACCTTTGGGTTGCACCAGAGGGGAGCGTGCCATGAGCCGGGGCAGGAAAGCAAGCGGCTGGAGAGGGGATGTGCACATTGCCAACTGGCAATTCACCTCTGCTCTGCTTCAGAGCAAGAGTGGAACTTGCCTGAAAAGCAAAACAAATTAAATGTCCAAAACTAATAATAAGTGTTATGATCAAGGAGCAAAATCAAAATCAGGATTTATGCCCACCAGAAAAATGAGAAGGATGAACAGATACGTAACGTCACAATGAGCTGTTATTAAGCATTTGAGGGGAAAAAAAAAACCCCCAAAACAGAAAGACAAAGGTCCAAACGGCAAAGCTTCAATTTTAGCTCCTGTGAGAACAACTCCTGCAGCTGGTGAACTGTGTCATGAAACCTGAGCCAGGTTCTTCTTGTCATACTTAGGCAAATGATAAATTGAAACGAACAGGAGTTTTTTTTCAAGGGCTAATGTAGAGACGTCCTGCCCAAGAGCTGTATTGGGCCCAAAGAAAACTTCAGCAAAAATCCACAAGCAAAACTCAGCAAGTGCCTGGGTGCGAGCGGCTCTGGAGGCCCAGCTTGGAGCCCGGCGCAGAGAAGAGGAACCTCTCCTTCACCCCACCAAGATGGTGGGGGAGCACTGAAGCACCTTGGCACCAGCACCGCAAACGCTTTTTTCCATGTTTCCAAAATGCCCCAGAGCTGCCAAAGTAGATCAAGCAAGAGGAGCAGGAGCAAGGACGCTCTCCTGAAACAGCACCAGGAATCCCCATTTTTCCATGTTCTGAAGTAAAAGGTGTCTCCTGCTACCCTGAAGCAAGGAGGGAGTTCCAGGATGTCCCTCCATAGGGCATTCTCTTCAGCATTTTGGAGGCTGCAGGTCACCTCCCAAGTGATACTTGTGTCTTCTTCCACAATAGGCAAATTTTAGCCTTTGTGAAGGCCCTGGGTCTGGGTGAGGGGCTGCCCCATCCAGCTGAGCTGCTCGAGCCCTGCAAAACCTCCTCATAGTTTGCTGACCACCGACAACAGACCACAACTCCTGTGTGTCTACCCATTCTCCTGAGGTGACCTCACCATGCAGTTGTCTTCTAACATCCCACCTTCATTCATGAACCACATGAAGCGTCAAATGAGTTGCAGCCTTGTCCTGTCTCTGTGAACATCCATAATCCTCTGTAATCCTTCTGGCAAGTGCACGGGTATGATTTGAGAGCTTTCATCACAAAAAGGTATTTTTGCTCAGAGACAACGTGCCTTACTGCTTCTATTAAAGAGGAATCATCAATAAAAAGCTTACCGCTTTACAGAAATGGTTGCCATTTTTGGTTCTAAACAATTTCTTTTGGGTCATATCAGGACAGGCCAATGCCAAGAGCTGTAACCCCACCAGCGCATTACGCTCCAGATAACACCGGCAGATGTAAAGACCGGGCAGGAGTTTCACCCACAGCCTCAGCTGTAACTGCAGTAAGTGGAAAATCACCACCAATGAGCTTTTTGTTCCACCAGCCCTATACTAACACGACCCTGCTCCACTGGAGACAGATTTTCAGTGGGAGCTGGATTAAGTTTTATTTGCTTAATAAACTAATAACTCATAGGAAGAATCACGGCAGAATAGGGCCCCGTATGAGCTCAGCGTGCGTGTGCCCTCCTGACCCACAACAGCCAAAACCTTAATTTCACTTTCTGACAACAAAGCCTCGAAAAATAGTCCTTCAATCCCCAACTTTTGCAGGTGGCTGCGCGTCCAGGGCTGCCGGAGGAGGCTTGGCCGTTTTCTGCCTGCCGCCAAGCTGGGGCAGTGGCAGTAAAACCTGAAACATGAGGCTGTGCCTGCAGATGAAAAAAGTTTGTAAAACGTGTAATACGCGATCAGATCTGGTGAAACCTACAGCAGTAGGTTCACTCATGTAAGTTTATATCACTGACATCGGGCACGCTGTTAAAGAGTGAACTGCTACTGTTTTTTCTCCCATTGCAGTGGTATAAACTTGAGTATAAGGAAATAAAACACACACAAAAATAAGAACCCCAAAAACCTATTCAGCACACACAGCAATCCAAAATTTCAGTAAACTGATCTTTAAGTATTTTGAGTTTTCCACAGATAAACAAAAGGGAATCTTCAGGAGCTGCTCTGTTGAGGGGAAAAAGACCTGGCAGCTCAGAGCAGTTTCACAGCGTTATGGGGCTGTATCACACTGTCAGAGCTCTGCAAGCAACAAGTGAGATAAAAACAATATTCAAGAGTTTTAACTTCAACTGATACCAAGTACCTTTCTTAAAAAAAAAAAAAAAAAAATATATAGCTTTCAGGTGACAGTGATCCAAACCTGAAAACGTGCCTGTAATGTGTGAGTCCCTGACACACCATTGCTATAGTCACTGCTGTATTTGCAATTGCACTTTCATTAAAATGTGTATTTAAAAAGAATGCTTTTTCTGGAATGACAGCTTAACAGGGCTAATCACTCTGAAGTCATTAAAAAGCTGAACTAATAGATGTTTAATGATAACAGAGGAGAGTCATCGTCCAACTTGGCATAAACTGGTATTGAATCCTGACTGACTTTGAGCTGAAAAAACACATTCCAGGGCAACAGCAGTGACAAGACTCTCTGCAGCTCTGCACACACTGCAGTCTCTTTGGGGATTGGAAAAAATGAGAGTGCCCTGTTTGTGGAATTTTGTTATTCATATACATCTTGAATTACACACGTTCAGGTTAGATTGGGTATGACAGGGGATAATAAGAAGACAGCAAAAAGAAATCCTAGATGAACTTTGCTTGAAGTAAAAAAAAAAAAAAAGAAATGCAGCTTTTAAACTCTACTCCACCTCCAATCAAATGAAACATGAGTTGCATCCAGCATGCATGTTTTGACTGCATCCCACCATTATCGAGCTGTTCATCTTAGCTAAGCTCACTTATACAGTCATAAGAAAGAGCCCAGGCCTTTTGTAAAGTTGATCCAAAGTGATGAAACCCAACCTTCAACCGTGAGCCGGGGGGTGGGGTGGTATGTCTCTGAAAAAACTCCAATAGAGAAACCAACAAAAAAAAAAAAAAAGTTTTTCTTTCACTCTTTTTGTTAAATACAGAAGGTAGGGCTTAGCAGAGCAACTAGATTACACATCACCCTCAGATTCAGCTAAGTCCTGCCTCAAGCAGTCTGGGAATCATACCTGTCTGTCAGTCAAGCTTGAATTTAGTAGCATAAACTTGTGGGCAGCATGAGGCTGGAAGCAGTGGTAGGATCTTTTGCCTTTTCAGGTACAGTCCAATGTTTGCTTGTGAATTTTACAGATGAGTTGAAGCAATTAGAGGTGAACAATTACTGCTGATCAAGTGTCTGTGCCTCAGAAGCGAGCAGTGTCTCCCGCAGTGGGGATGCTTCCTGTGCAATGAGGGCTGATGGGGTGCTTCTTATTCCTGGGGGAACTGAGTGTCCCCCCAACCCTGCCCCCAGCACTGGCTGCAGCTTCAGCTGAGCTGGGGTCTCCTGTCCCAGCTGGGCTCCATCGCTCTGCCCTCCAGCTCTAGCTGCAACCATTGCTACTCCTCCTCAGGCTTCCCCCTTATTCCCTCCCCCCCCCCCCTTCTTTTTTTTCTTCTTCTCTTTTTTTCTTTCCCCCCACTGTTTTCTAGGAGCTACCGAGGCAGAGTGCCCCAAAGGCACCCCACACAGTCTATACCCAGACACATATGCACACTCTGTCCTGACTTGCATTTGTCACTCCTTCTAGACACACACGCTTGGCCATGTAATGTCCATTTCCCAGTTTGCCTTCCTATTATATTTTATGTTACCTCTGGTGAGCTTGTGCCAGAAGAAAGCAGAAGGAGGAGCTGTTAGAAAGGCTTTTTCGCTTTAAGATTTGAGAGCACATTTTTAGCATTAACTTTTTAGGCTCTGGTCATAAAACGCTGGAGTACGCGTACGATTCTGTGGGTAAATGTGTAGTGTTTCCAGGGGGCCAAATGAACAACAACCTCTTGCTGACAGCACCCAGCTCACAATGCGCTACTTGAAAGACAACCAATTCTTAATTTGCAAATCTCAGCAACAATAAGCTATAAAAATATGGAATTATGAACAGCACTATACCGTGCAAACTAAATAAGTCTCCAGTGAACGAAAGAAATAATTGGCAGCAGTAAAGCCACCATTTCCAAATGCCAGAAATGTAAACACTAAAAAAAGAGAAAGTTAAAAGCATCATAACTTTCCTTCCCAAAGCGTCAAAACGCAAGTGCGCGTCTGCATCGCAGAGGTAAACACTGATGTTTCAGCCCAGCCTGTATTTTCCGTTGCAGCTCACCAATATCGATGCAAAGACAGTAAGTTGCCTTGACCAATGCACGTGATTCCATTTCTAACCCTTTCCTATCTATGCCACCTCTTCTTAAACATAAAATATTTGAATTTGCTGTTTCAATCAATCTATACAGTTTCCTCTTCGTAGATGTTCCATAAATGCTCTGCATTGAGGGGATTTATCATCTTTCAGTGCAGACCATATTTCAACTTGGAAAATGTATTTTACACTTACTAATAATATTTACCATTTCTTTAGTTAAACCAGCTGCTATATAAAAAAAAGAAATTCTATCTCAGTCAGCTGGCTCATTCTGCATTACATGTGCTCAGGGCTGAATTGTAAAAGTCGAAAATTCAGAAAAAAAAAAATCCTCTGTCGCAGTTTCTGCAAAAGTTATTTAAACCAGTTTTAATCAACTGTCTCACATGAGTAAAAGGCGTAATGCTGCGCTGGAAATAGCAGGCTGTCTCACACTGACTTCCTATATGTAAGGAATTTGATTAGAATGATTTCTAATTGAAGCTTTGTGTCTGGTTGTGATACTTCTTTCAATACTGTCAAGGCAATTAAATCAGCTAAAGATAATCTTTCACATTCACCTGATGCAGTTAATTAAGCAGTGAAAAATGAAAAACTGATTAAATGAATCAAAAATGTTAAACGGATCCTATGTTGCAGGTAGCAAAGTTCAAAATGGAAACAAGAATACACAATCAGTTGTTGCTTTGCTATTTTAGCTATTTTACTTTAAAGAAGTACAGCTTTCTTAACCTAACTTCACCCATTAAAATATTTCACGACATGTATGATCTGCAGACTAAAGCAAACCTTGATTTAAGAAACACCTAATAACTCATCAGCATAATTGAAAACAAAACGCTTCACTGCGTCCGTCCTCTGTCTATCTCAGCCTTTTTTCCAACACACAAGGATAAAAAAATGCTTCAGCCCAACAAAGGGTGGATTTAAGTGCAATAAATAAAAAGAAAAAGAAAACCACTGAAGATCCTGCTTCAGCACACAACTATTACAAGTTCCAGCAAAGAGTATGGGAAGGCACAATAATATTCACGCACGTGTGCATTCAAATCCAAAGCCCCACACACGCAACTGCGTCAGGAGCGTTACCAGTTTTGTGTCTTTCTTCCACTCTTTCCTTTAATTTCACATTACAGCTTCTGATCAACTCAGCGGTTTAAAGCAGCAATCTAAGTGGATTGGAATAGGAGCCAGAAAATGCTGCTAATTCAAAATCAGCAAATACTGGCTTTGTATTCCTAAGAAAAGCAGTCCTCATTTTTATCAGGTATAAAAAAAAAATAATAATAAAAAAATACAAATTGAACAACAACGCGCAAAAATATAAAATTCATATTATCTGTAGCCCATAATCAAAATGATTCCATTCTGCATTTTGTATCCGTGCCTTATCTTTTGCCATAACAGCGAACAGGCCAAAATCTGTTGTGAATTGCTGTGGGGTTTTGGTTTTTTTTTTCATTGACACCTTAAGGTTCCTTAAAAAAAATAAGTCCAGAAAGTGAACACCACATACCTGATCACTTATCTGACATGCAACAAGGTTGTGCTGATTGTAGCATCCAGCAAACTTGATATATTTAAGCCAGTTTCCTACATCTGGTTGACTGGCATCTATGCAGAACTTCACATTGCAAAACTCATCCAAGATCTAAAAGGAAGAATATGAAAAAGTAAATATTTCTGTCACTGTCTGGGCATACTAATCAAAAGATAAATCACAGGTTTCCAGATAAACAAACAGATAATAATAATAATACTAATGTAGGCATGTCTATTCAGAAATACACTCCTCTGGGGAGATTTTTTTGGGGGGGAACGATCAGAATCAGAATACATACATAAAAATAAAAGGACAATAAATGTACTGAAAAATGTCTTGACAAACGTTTACATGTAATCAAGATGTCTGATTATTGCTAAGAAGCACTATGTTAATTTAAGAGGGACGTGATTTTCTATACATTCATCAGTGACTATGCTTGAAATTATGATTTTAATTAAATATGAGTCTGCCAGGGAATATAACAAATATTATTTAAATTGGTAGTGTTGGCTTCATTTGAGGTTTCTGGTTTGTTTCAGGATTTACGTGGCTTGCAGCACCCACTTAGTCTTTTCGTATTTGGTGCTCTGAACCAAACTTTATTTGGTAGGCAGAGTTATTTATCTTGTTTCAATATTACGCTTCCCAAACAGCCCTTCTGTGCAACACTTAAATCACTCCCCTTAATTGAGGCAAATAATAGAACTCGCTATGCCAAACTAGAGAAAATAAATGAAAAACAATGTAAACACTCATGCAAAACATGGCAGTATTCAATACATACCAATAAATGGTTCCAATTATGCAGACAACAAACAAATAGAATGAAATTGCTTGTGGACAAGCTAAAGAGGATGTTCTATTCTAATATTATGACAAATTACTTAATCATTACATATGACTGAGTATCATTATTTATTTGCAAGCTTTACCACTGGCCTATTCTAAACTTTCCACAGCATCCCAGTTTGCTCACTGCTACATTTGTAACCTCTCCGCCTCGCCACCGGCAGCAAAACACCCGGCTTAATTGGGGGGGGGG
>JANIJG010016437.1:18568-29795 GCA_024611175.1 Megaceryle torquata
TGAAGCCCTGCTGGCTGTCCTGGATCACCTCCCTGTCCTCCATGTGCCTTACCAGGCCTTCTAGGAGAATCTGCTCCATGATCTTCTCAGGCACAGAGGTGAGGCTGGCAGGTCAGTAGTTCCCAGGGTTCTCCTTTCTACCCTTTTTAAAGTTAGGTGTAATGTGTCCCTTCTTCCAGTCACTAGGGACTTCACCTGACTGCCATGACTTCTCAAATATTATTGAGAGTGGCTTGGCAACTACATCTGCCACTTCACTCAGAACTCTGGGATGTTATCTTTGAAGATGGATTTGACAATTAGGTACTTTTAAGAAATTTACTTTCATTTCTTGTCTGACTTTCCCCAGCTCATCCAATTATGATACAAACACTATTTTAATAATTAGATACAGTCTATCACAACTGTATCCACCACCTAAGATCTCACCAGAATGGTAACATTTGATACCAAAAATTAATTTTCTAAGATGTCCATTCAAGACTTTCATCATAAAATGGGTTTAAAGAGAACCTAGGGGGTCATTTTAAAGGATTTTGTTGTTACATGAGATTGATCATGGCTTTTTGATTTCAATTTTTTGTATCTCCAGGGATGGAGGTTTCATGTCTTTCGGTAAATTGCACCAGTTAGACAACCCTCATGGTGATTTTATTTTTTTTCCTGATATCCAGTAGAAATGTTCTCATGTTACAGTTTGTGTTTATTCCTTTTCATGCTTTTGCTGTGCACGCCCAAAAGAAGATACCAATAATGTCTGTCCTTTGCCTTCTCTTCTTCAGACTAAGAAAATCAAGCTTTCTGAGGTACTCCTTTTACACCAAGTACTTAGCAGATAATCATCTCAGTAACCCTTGGTGACACACTACACTCATTCCAGTACATTGGGGTTAGTCTCATCTTGGGGAGCCCAAATGGACACAAGGCATCAGATATAGTCTCTCCATTTGCAGACACTGCTCTCACTGATTCAAGCCATCCACCAGGATTCCAGTGTTTTCTCTGCAAAGCTGCCTTCTCCTCAGCCTACCCTGTTGCACAAGACTGCTCTATAACACATTGGAGGGATTTACATCTGTCTGTCTTGAACTTCATGAGCTTTCTAAAAGCCCATTTTTCCAGTATACTGAGATCTTAAGAGTGTGTTTCTTCCTTGTGCTTGCCACTGCTTGTAAGAGAGAAACTTTCCCTCCCACTAGGGGTGGCCATGACTGCTGGGGAAAACCTTCTATTAAGAATAAGTGAAGGTTTTATCCACAGAACCTGTTAGTTACTTTCAAAGAAGCTCAATAAGATCTTTGGCCAGGAAACTGTCACCTATCTGAAGCACAAGTTCATAGGAAAAAGTGAGCTAGGAAATAAAAGGAGTTGTGATGCCGATGTGCTGCACTTGGTCTGTAGGACCTGGGAGGAATGTGCTACTGAAGCCATACTCAAAGGCACAGAGATGGCAGGAAAATGAGAACTCTTTTCAAGGTAGCCAGTCTTCAGACAGCTAAAGCCTGAATCTGTACAAATGTGCATAAGCTATTAGACACTACTAAACAGGAGTAGAGAAGCTGATTCCCACTTTCACCTATTCAGGTAGATATCTGTCAGAAAGAAAGGGTGTTTGAAACCACTGGCTGCTACTGAAGAGTTCTTGTTCGTTGCCAAATACTATCACAGTTTATCAGTGAGAGATTTTTCTCTACAAAGCACTCAGATTGGAGAGTTTCTTGTGGAAGATGAAGTTGGTATAATAAATAAATGAAGGTGTTCTGCTCATTGACATTAGAGTTGATCACAAAGGGAGAGAAAGAAGTTTTTCTGGCCTGTTGGCTGGTACCTTCCAGCATCATGCTCTTTCATTCAAAAGTACCAGTTCTCAAAACCCAAGAACTTTGTAGCACCATATCTATTTTAACAAAACTCCATGAAGAGATTTGCAGTAATTAATAAGACAACAGGTGAGAAATGACCTGATAATGTACTAAGCAAATAATTTTGCATAGGTGAGAGGCCTATCCAGAAGATACTATTCAGCCATGATTTAGGTCCTTTCTTTCTGATGCAATGATATGAAGTGAAACAGGCCCAAAAGCAGACATAAACTCATTTGTTAGGGCACTCACCTACATTAAGTAGCCTGGATTTCTCACTGCGAATCAAGCCAGACAAGGCCTTGGCTCTCCCCCAAACACTCCTCAGCAAATGCTTTAGCCAGAAGCCTACTGTTCTGGGTAAGATTCTCACAAATTCCAGAATTTCAAACAATGTTTTTACTTAACTCGTAAGTGAAATGTAACCATTGTTCTCTGGCCAGACTCAGACACAGTTTCTGCCAAATATATAGAAGACAACAAGGCTCGAATTCATCTTATTTAACCCCAAGCATACTCTTAGTCCATGGAAAGAATTAGGCTTTTCTGAGGTGTGATACATCTGGTCTTTCCTAGATACCTTAGGTGAGATTTCTCTTACCAGATGTCCTTACATCCAAGCTGGTCTCCCAAACCTGCCTTTAGAGTCAGAGGACCTAAAAGAAAAGCAACAGTAGAGTAAGATTTGCCTCATTCTAAGGTAAATGTCTAAAATTATCTAAAAGTGTCCATTTCTTTCCATTGACTACAGGCAGAACATAGAAGAACAACTCAGAGTTAAACTGATAACTATCTTTCTCATAGTTATCTGATACTGGATGTGATGAATTCTGTCCTAAGAGGAAAAGCTCATGCCCATTTGTATTTGGAGTTATTGCTCATGTCCATTTTTTATGAAATGAGAGGTGGAAAACAGGATTTGATATAAATTTGAGGTTGTTTTCTTGAGTATGCTATTGGCTTTTGTAGGCTTTGGAAGGAAACTTATAATATGTTGTCTCTTAGGTTATGTGCCAAAACTTATTTTAGATTGATAAAGATTAAAAAATTAGTAGAACATGGTCAAGATCAAAAGGCTGTTCTATGTTGTAGCTAATTAGAGAGTTATCACAAGTATGACAGCTAGTGATTCCTGTTGGTCTAATACCTGCTGCAGCTAACCACGTGGATTCAAAGAGAAATGTAGTACATTCACATAGTGGTTTAATTCCAGTTGTAATAAGTTCATTTAAGAACTGAATATATATTTACCATTCCTCATCTCCCAGTTGCTATTAACATAAAAGTGAACAATTCCCTGATACTGTAATCAAGAATAGAGATATCTGACTAGTGACCTCTCAGATAACAGTCACAAAAAAAGGGTGTGCAATAAAAAGCTTTATACAGATTCTATACACAGCTTTATCAGAAAGTAGTCTCACAATACTGTTACTGCATCTTGTGGAGGGGCTGTTAATTTCTTTTCCTTTTTTCTTTTTTTCTTCTTCATTCCCTTCCCTGTTTCTCTCACTTTCTCTATTCTCTCTTTCTCTGTCTTCCTTCTCTCTATCATATTTGGCATATTTAGGACATCCATCTATGTATTGTCTAAGAATAAGTATCTTTGTTACGCAGCAAACAGAAAATGACTGATTTAAAGAAGAATCATTTCATTTGGCATTATTCATAATTTGAAGAACAGTGAGCAAGAACATTCTATTACTCTGATGCAAAAAATTACTCATTCTGTGCCAATGACTCATGCATCAATGCTTTGATATACATAGACTGAAACATTCACCCTCAAATTAGCCTTTGTATCGTGCTGTGATCTACCCACCTCGCATCTTACCCACAGGCTTTATTTGTATGGAATACTGTTCCTACACACTTCCCTGTACACATATTTGAATGCACATGATATGAAGTGTAGGCTTAGACTTCTAAAAGGTCTCTGATTTGGATGTTTCAGTTTTTTAGAGGGAGAACTGCCTTAGCCTGATGACCAGAACTGAGAAGAATTTTTAATCATAAATTAATTACAGCTTTTGTTAATCAACTCTGTGTGCTGATTATTTCAACATAGGGCTTACCAACCACCATGGAAAGATCTCAACAGCAGAAATTGTGAGTCGCACTACTAGGTACATGAAGTTTTACTCGATTTTAAACTATTCAGGTTGAGAATGTTACACTTAGTTTTTCAGAGGTTGTTATATATCTCATCTCTCTGGGTAAAATCAATCTCTATCTGAGAAGTTGTAGGCTGTCATATTACCTGGAAATGGCTGTTTACAGCTTTTCCTTCCTCTTCTTTCTCCCATTCCAAAGCTGTAAGTCTCTTCCTTCTTCCATATTAGCATATTTTTTCAAAATTCACATCCCCTTATCCCTGCTTTAAACCTCTCTTTTCTTCCATGTTCCTCTTAGATACCATGCTGTCTATCACATAGTCTTGACACTGACCTCAAGACCATCCAGAAGACTCTGAATCTCTTTTTACCTTTGTTACAGCAATGATTCCAGATAAAGTTCTGTTCAGGAATTTTTCATTAAATCTATTTGGCCTTCAACAAATATAACGAATCTGAAACTTTTAATCAGAATGTCCCAATAGAGATTGCATGTAGTAGACTCAGGGGCACATGGTGCAAGACATTATCTTCTATTAGCTCAACTGGGGGAAATGTCCAAGTGAGTTTGAATTTTTAAGGTCACTGAAGGTGAAATAAGGCAACTTGCTTAAATAACTTGTCTTAGTCTGTAGAAAAATTCAAATTGCCATGCATTTGTTAATGTCTTGCTATGCTGCTCAAATATGACTGTATGCCAGAGCATTTTCATAAAGAAAAGCTTAAGGACTGGACTGAATTTCTAGTCAAACTAAGAGATAGAAGAATCCACTCACCAATTACCACAGCTTAGTGGTTAGGGCACTGCCCTACAGTGCTGCAGATCTTGACTCAAGTCACAAGTTGACTTTTTCCCTCTCTGTTTTAGCAAAAAAATAGATGAAAGATCTTATTTCTGTGTGATCCTGAGGCACTTGGAAACTTTGTAGAGAAGAAAACCTTTGCATTGCTCAAAGTGGGAATGCTTTAAGGCCATTACATCTCTTTTGCAATTTATTTTTCATTCAATTTTAAAACTCTACATGCATATTGACTTTGTAAACTATTACTTATTTGTGACATAGATAAGATGTCCTGTCAACACCTAAAACAACAGCTATATTCTGTCTTCTCAGAAGAGCTCTAGTCATTTTCCTATGTCCTCTAGTGTGAATGCAGTGGGTATTCAGAGCTTTTGAATTTCACTTGTACCTTTAGCTATGCTTCTTCACTTCATGGGTGGCTTTTAACAGAGATCCAAAGTGCATTGGTTAATTTGCTTTGGGATTTTGTTTACTTCCTTGTCTGATTTTTGCCTTTCTTTAAGAAATATAACACAGAGACACCAGAGGAAGCTCTTCCAGAGACATTCATTTTTTACTCTTTCAGATGTCTAGATTCACATCCCAGTTGCAATGGTGTAATTCC
The DNA here is from genome assembly GCA_024611175.1 of Megaceryle torquata. Classification (NCBI taxonomy): domain Eukaryota; kingdom Metazoa; phylum Chordata; class Aves; order Coraciiformes; family Cerylidae; genus Megaceryle; species Megaceryle torquata. The sequence goes on from JANIJG010016437.1 coordinate 23,952, forward strand.
ACTGGAGGCAATTAAAGTAAAATTAAATTAGCCGTCAGTGAAGGGTATTCAGCATCGCCAGAGATACTGCTGAAAGGGCATCTGAACCATGATTTCTCTTGTAGAGCAGGCTTGAAGATGCTGCCCCAAGAACACAGGGTAAGAAAGCTAAGCAAATGTCACAGTTTTCTGCACAAAGTGTAACCTTCCAAATACTTGTCAGTTTGAAAAAACATGAACTTTATTTTGAAAACAGAAAAGGTATTTTTATTATTATGATGAGCTCAATTCTTTCTCTCTTACTCTATGGATGTAGGACTTGTGTGAAGGGAAAAATTAGCTACACAACAGCTATTCTAGAGTATATGTAGTGGTTTCTATGTGTCCTGGTTTAAGCAAAAATAGAACTAATTCTGTTCAGTGATTTTACTTTTCAGTTCAGTACTTCTAACTAACTGCACTTTCTGAAGTTAGCAGCCTGTTTTCACAGACAGTGTGCTATTGGCAGTCATAACACCCCATGTTTAGAGTTACTACCAAGGACTGGTGTGCAGACCAAGGCCACTGCTGGATCTTGTGTACCAACCACATTGGTGGGTGCATGAAAGTGAAAGGCCGCACCTGCAGGGTGGAGTGGACAGGGCAGGTGACCCCAAATTGACCAGCGAGGTATTACATTCCATATACGTCATATTGGGTATACAGCAGAGGAATCCAAAGGGCCTATGGGTTTTTTTTCCCAGGCTCTTCTCCCCTCTTGGACTGCTTCCTCGAACATCCAAGGAGGACTCTGTCCATTCTGCCTTTGATCCTGTGTTCCTGCATCTGTTAGTAGAATCCAGCTCCTGAACAGCTCCCTTCTGCTGTGGGGCCCAGGCTGGGACCCCCAGTGCCTGCTCTACAACATCAGTGGTGATGGTGATGTAATTACCATCAAGGGGTTGGGTTCTATACTGGTTTTGTATATATTTGTACATATTTATTTTATTTTTATTATTATTATTCTCATTAAAGCTGTTTCCTTTTCTAATCACTAAGTCTCTCTCTCTTATTCCTTTTCTCTTCCCCTTTGGGGAGGGAGGGGTTGTTAACAGAGAGCATCTGTTAGGTCTAAGGGGCCGCCCTGACCCTAAACCGTGACACTGTGTGTCAGAAAGTACGGAGACATTCCTTCTCCAGCTTTGCAATTGTAATTTGATTTTATCAACTTTATCATATATTCATAGTCTTCAGTACACCTAGAGAAAACCTTTGTATTTTTTAACTTAGGCTTTGGTGAATGATGGTCAAAAGTAATGGTCTAATTTCTGTTCTCAGTTCTTTAATATCTGCTTGACCAAGGTTAGAATTGGTCCATTTGGCCCCACTGTCATTCACAGGACAAAGCACAGAGACTGAGAGTTGGTAACAGGACTGAAATAATGGCCTCATCCTGCCCTGAAATTTCCAGCACTTCTGTATGGGTCAGAGGGAGAAGGCGAGGGTGTGGTAGTGTTCCGCACTATGGTGGCCACCCAGGCTGTGAACTAAAGCCATCCCAGACAGCTGGCAGGAGGACCAAGCTAGAGCACAGATGCCCTCCACTCCTCACATGTTTGCCATCTGGCAGGGCGAGGGGGCTGTAGGCTACAAAAGAGAAGTGTCTCTCTGCTTGTACTGTGTCAATAAGAAGGATAAGAACTCTGCTTGCTGTCATATCTCCCCTGCCATAAAATGCAGAAACAGACAAGGTGACCAGAGGGTCACACCAGTACAGGGGCAAGACCCTAGGGCATGAAGCTGAGGAACAAGTATTCTCCAAGGGAAGACATTAGTAAAGTCTTTGACACCATTTCCCACAGCATTCTCCTGGATAAACTGTCTGCTCATGGCTTGAACAGGCATAGTCTTTGCTGGGTAAAAAAACTGTCTGGACAGCCAGGCTCAGAATCATGGTGAATGGAGTAAAATTCAGTCAGTCACAAGTAGTGTTCCCCAGGGCTCAGTATTTGGGCCAGTTCTGTTTAATATCTTTATCAATGATCTGGATAAGGAGATTGAGTGCATCATCAGCAAGTTGGGCCGGAGTTTTGATCTACCTCAGGGAAGGAAGGCTCTGCAGAGGGATCTGCACAGACTGGATAAATGGGTCAGGGCCAATTGCATAAGAGGCAACAAGGCCAAGTGCCGGGTCCTGCACTTGAGTCACAGCAATCCCAGGCAACACTACAGGCTTGGGAATGAATGGCTGGAAATCTTCCAGGCTGAAAAAGACCTGGGGATGTTGGTCAACAACTGGCTGACTATGATCCAGCAGTGTGCCCAGTGCACCTGCAGGGAGGTGCAGACAGGACAGGTGACCCTAAACTGACCAATGAGGTATCCATCCCATATAGGTCATATTTGGTATATCAGGAGGGTCAAGCTCTCTTCTTCAATGTCCAGCATCCGAGAAGGACTCTGTCCACTCAGCCTTCAATCCTGAACCATGTGTTCCTGAGTCCAGCCCTAAAGTCCACCTCCTGAATCTTGTTCCCATCTGCCACTGAATCCAGTCTGAGACTTTCCCAATGCCTGCTCCACAGCTTCTGTGATGATGGTCATGTAATTGCCACCTGGGGGGAGGGTGGGTTAATTATTGGTGTGGTATATATTTGTATATATTCCATATTATTATTATCACTATCATTAAAGTCTAGCTTTCTTTTCTAATCTCTAAGTCTCTCTCCCTTATTCTCTATCTCTTCCCCTTTGGAGAGGGAAAGGGGTTAACAGAGAGGATCTGTTGTAAGTTTAGTGGGTTGCCCTGACCCTAAACATTGACAATCAGAAATTTGACCATCCCAACAGGACTAGGAAAGTGATTGTCTGTGATCAGCACTGGTGAAGTTGCAAACTGAATACTGTATTTGGTTTTGGGCCAAATCATTGAGATGCTGGAGCACATTCAAAGAAGGGCAACAAAGCTGATGAAGGGTCTTCGAGAACAAGATCTCTGAGGAGCAGCTGAGGGAAGGGGGGTTGCTTAGCCTGAAGACAGGGAGACTCAGGGACACCTTATCACTCTCTACAACTACCTGTAGCCAGGTAGGGGTCAGTCTGTTCTCCCAGGTGACAAGAGATACAACAAGAGGAAATGGCCTCAGGTTGCATCAGGGAGGTTTATGTTAGACAACAGGAAAAATTTCTTCACAGGAAGAGTTGTCAAGCATTGGGACAGGTTGCCTGGGGAAGTGGTTGAGTCACCATCCCTGGACATATTTCAAGGATGTCTAGATGCCTGCTTAGTGACATGGTTTAGTGGTGGACCTAAGAGTGATAGGTTAAAGTTTGGACTCGATCTTAAAAGATCAAAAAGATCTTAAAATCAACCTAAATGATTCTATGATTCTATGACACTACTAACAGCAAAAGACTGTAGGGAAGTCTCAGGATGGCCCAAGACCCCACATAGTAGCAGTGCCACGACAAGGTCAGCCTCCAGCTCTCACAACACCACCCTTTCTGGCCATGAATGCCACCAAGCCAGACCTTCCCATGGGTAGATGGCCCAGCCTAGCCTCAGCTCATGCCCAAGGAGGTGCTCAGGTGCCTGGGGCTGCCCCTACTTCCCTGCTGTAATGCCTTGCCCTGCTGTGCCAGGAAGGTCAGATGGCTCCCAGAACGTCGACCACCACCTCCTGCAGCACCCTGTCCATCTCCCAGGCTTCACCTCTTCTCTTGCAGAAGGTTCTGTGGGGTAAAGAGGCTTTCTGCACACTTGGAGGTGCTCTGGTACAGTGTCTGCTACATAGTGAACAGGGAAGGAATATCCTCTGCCACCATCTCTGGTCCTGCTTATACTTTGGTGCCAGCCTCACATGACCTGTTGCAAGCAGGTGATCAGGAGCCTTGGGAATTGGAAGCATCAGGAAGGAGCAGAGGGAAACACATGCTTCACTCCTTGATTTCTCTGCCTGGAGAGCTCCTTTGGCTGCTGGCAATGGGGAAAGGTAAGGAAAGGCTGACGCAGCAAACTACCTCCCCAGCTAAGGAGAGAAGTGGGGGCAGATGGAAAAGCTGAGTCATAGCACATCCTCTGACCATCTCCTTGGGATCTGCAGGTCCAGGCCAGGACTCAGCTCAGAGCAGACTGGGCAGCCCAGTGCTCTGCAGTGATTTCTCACCACCATTTTGTTTTAGAGAAAAATGTACAAACAGTTGTGCACAGTTCATTATGAAGTATCACTTAGCAATCTATTTTCATGCAAGTTTTCTTCCTTGTGTGTAAACCATTAAGTGTGATTATTTAAGAAAGTTAACTGGAGTTAATAAATATTCCTGTCATAGACTTTTGAGTAGACAAAAGGCCTATGACCACACATCAGAATTTACAGTATACATTACATATTCTCTCAGCAAATCAGACTGTGGGGAAGAAGCTACAGTGCAACAATTCATTTCTGCTTTCCTTCTTGTTTCAGTGCTGACACTAAAATTACAAAGGAAATATGACTTTGAGTAAGCATTTATGTGGATCAAAAGGCTACTTAAATACTTTCATGTCACCTTTGAGAATGCATTTCCCTGAAGACTTTTAATTTTGTGGTTACATGTCAGTGTGCACACAAGAATTTGTGTGGGACAGTGGAAAGTTTTTGGGGATGTGTTCTAGTGTGTTGGGTTGGGATTTACCAAAGCAAAAGCTAGCTAAGAAGCCTTAGTTTTTTTTGCAATTGAAACAAAGAGGGGATCAAGTTTCTATTGCTTAATGTTTTGAAAAATATTAGAAAAGTTTGTATTTTTATGAAACTTTTTTAAAAACAGCCATAATTTCCAAAATGTGTAAGAGGAGCTGGTGTAATATCCAAGACAGTTCTGAATATTATATAGAGTTCTAAAGATGTATCATCAAGCTGTAATTTTACACCTGTCAAGAGTTAGGTCTGGTTTGGCCACTAAACAAGTGACAGAGGCTCTCTATTAACTCCTGTCCTTTCCCAACGGGGAAGAGAAAGGGCATCATGGAGAGAGACTTATGGATTGGAAAAGAAAATTAAAAACCGATTTAATGAAAATAAGTACAGTAAAAGTTAATATATATTAAATATATACAAACCCAATATTGAACCCAACCTCCCTAATGGCAATTACATCACTGTCACCACTGATGTTGTGGACCAGGCACTGGGGAAGTCCCGGACTAGACTCAGTGGAAGACAGAAACCAGATTCAGGAGCTGAACTCTGGAACTGGATTCAGGAACACATAGATTGGGACTGAAGGCAGAATAGACAGAGTCCTCCTGGGATGCTGGCCATTGAAGAAGAGAGATTGACCCTTATGATCTCTCAGATTTATACTGAATATGATGTATATGGGATGGATACCTCACTAGTCAGTTTGGGGTCACCGGTCCTGTCTGCTCCTCCCTGCAGGTGTGGTTTTTTACTTTCTGTACCCCCAATGTGGTGCACAAGATTTAGCAGTGACCTTGGTCTCCAAGAGAGCAAGTATGTGCAAAAGCCTTTCTGTACAGCAATACTTTGCAGTAACCATAAAGTGCTATCACTTCTAGAAGCAGACACTGTCTGCAAAAACACAGCATTAACTTCAGAAAGTGCAGTTGCTTAGAAGAGACTTAACTGAAAAGTAAAATCACTGAACAGAATTATTTCTATTCAAACTCCAGGACAACATCTAGAAGAGTACTTCAAACACAATTGTGCTATAAGAAGGTTTCCACTTTTCTACCACATATATTAGAAAATACACTTATGAGAATGAATATGAGAAAGGGTGGTGGTCAACAGGAAACTAATACCTTGAATTTCTCTCTAGACTCTGACATTTCCTTTTCAAAATAAAGCTAAGAGTTTTCTAACAAAAAATATAAATATAATATAA
>JANIJG010016437.1:29856-53857 GCA_024611175.1 Megaceryle torquata
ATCTGTTTCCTCACCCTAAAAGGTCCAACTCATCATCACACTTCTGTATTTTTGTTTTCATCTATGTTTACATAAGTGTCTCTATCACATCTCAGTAACGTGTGGTTTCCCTGATTCCTCTGGGTCACTACTCATCTCCTAGATTAAAAACTGAATTTTTAACAAAAAATAAACCCATTTATCCACCAAAAGATTCTTTTTATAAAACACAGATGCATTTGCTTCCATATTATCTTCAGTTTTAGTAACATCCATCAAAGCTAAATCAGAAGTCCATGCTGTTGCTGCAGCTTGCACTGCTGTTCCAGGCTGAACGGGTTACTGGATACAAGGACACTGTATCACAGTCCAACAAAACAACATCTGCTAGAATCATTAGAATTACATCAACACTGGTGGAGAAATGTTTGTAAAACTCTTTGAAGATTAAAAGTTTTACGCACAGGATAATTGCATGCAAAAATTCTAACAAAATTACACACAGATTCCATCTTCATACATTTCTTTGCCACCAAATACCTTATCAAAATCCCCAACACTTTGTTTAGAAAAGTAGGGCTAAAAGTCCTTTTTTTCAAAGACAGATGAATATAAACTAGTGAAATTATGAAGGTGACCATTTCAGTTCACTGAGCTTGGTTCAAATGACAGAGGGTAGATTTGCACAGCTACATGTCTATGATTGTTAGTCTCCGTTTGTGCATATTTGGTTCCCACAGAATACCACAGTATGTGTCTAGGGACTTTGAAGGCAAATAAAATGCAAACAACTCTTTAGAGGTCACATGATATGCTTTCTGTTGTTAATGTTATGTAAATATACAGCTGGATTGGGCAAAAGACCCCATAGCTGAACTTTGCAAGTGTCCAGAATGCAGCTCACAGTCCTTGTGTACTGGCAGACATAAATCATGACCACCCAGGCACTGAGGATGAAGCATGCTGAGGAACTACAAATGCAGGATCCAGCTGGAGAACCAGCCAAGCTCATCACAGGAGAAAGAACTATTCTGAGAACAATTTCATCATGGAACCACTGAAGTCCAGAGACAGCAGTTAGTGACAGCTGCCTAAAAAAGCAAAATAATGCTCTCATCTACGATGGAGCTTAGATGATGTGATTCAGCTTCCATCCCTCATGTGTGTGCGTGTGTGTGCATGCATACAATATCGCAATAGATCATTTAATGACTGAGCAGGAGAGTGCCTGAAATTATATTTTATTATCCTATCACATGTTAAAAAAAAAATTAAAAAAGAAAGAGAAAAAAACCCCAACATCAGAGAGGGAAAATATCAAAAAGAAGTCTGTATGACTGTGGCAAATATTTACTGATCTCTGATATGTGACATTCCTAATAAAAAATACTTCTTGACAGCAGGCCTGCACATGATAGTGTTACTGCAGAACCAATCCACTGTAAGCACAGTAATAGACTACAGGAAGCAAAGAAATTTTTTCAAGCTGCCATTTATTATCATATAAGCAAGTCTTACTATCAACAGAGCACAAAACCTTAACAATTTCCTTGTGCAACACACTGCACAAGCCCCCCATCTTTCTTACTTCACACACTGGAAAATGCTTCTAAAATCTTCTCATGTGAGGCAACCTCCATCTCAAGATGGGAATTTAGTATTTAGGATTTGCAAGCAGTGACAAGCCTTTGGGAAACCTACAACACCTTCTGGAAGAAAAGCCTTTGGACTTCCTCACTTCCAGTATTCTCTTTCACTTAAACCTTTGTCTCTTTCAATTACTCATCAGACTTGAGTACTTGCCTGGTCCCAGATTTAGTCACCAGAGATGCAAGTGTTTAGTGTAAATTAATTGTCTTAAATGGTGAAAGACTGACATTTCCAGAAGATAACCCGTTCTGCCTATTTGAAATAATAACACTTCAAGTGTAATGAACACTTAATTAAGCTGCTTATCTTTGCCCTTCAATTATAAAAGAGATTTAGAGAGCTAGTTATGCCTAATATCAGGTGAAATGAATGTTGCCATTCCAAATTTACACTCAGATTGTAAGCAAACTTTCATACCTTGTAAGTTTATAATGGCCAAGTAATTCCTCAGACAATACTCCTTTTGCATATTCTATTCCCCTTACCTCTGAATTGCTCGCTGTGTTGCACTTTATAAACATTTACAGTTGATATGTTCTGATGGGAACAAATAAAGAATTTCCTGCTATGAATGTGGGCTTGTCTGAGAACTCCAATACCAGCTGTACAGAGCAAAAACTTCTCCACTTGCCCCTTCAGTGTATTGATTGAAAATATGTTATAGTTATGGGAAGGACATTTTTCTGCTGAAGAGTAGTACTGACTGCATAAACAATTCACTTGCAGAGGAACCTGAAGCTGAAATATGTTCCTTTAGGAAAAAATATTTATAGCAAACTGTATAGTGATTATAGCTATTTTTTCCTCTAATTTTTTAGAGAATTTTTTAAAGAATCCTTCTGACATTTTTATATTAGAAATAATTTTGTCATTAAAAAGACAACAACAACAAAAAATCAAACAGAAACACAAACAAACAAACAATACTAAAACAAAGCCAAACCCAACCAAAACCAGAAATAGAAAACTATAAATTAAAATGCTTAACTGAAGAAGAAACTTGTGGAATTATATTAAAGGGTTACAACATGTTAAATATTTGTGTTTAATATTTGGAGAGAAGAAAACATGTGTCAAAATTTCTTACCAAAAAAAAATAAAAAACATTTCAAGTTACTTTGAAATGCTTTGAAAACTGACAAAAAATGCTGAGCAGATCTGTGCATTTAGAATGACTGATGCCTTTTGGTTTGAAACAGCTGGTTTTCAATCAGTATCACAGCACTGCCATCTGGAATTATTATTCTGTAGGATCCCTTCACAGTTTTGACAAATGTCAGAGCAGGTTCCCAGGCCAGAAAACACCAATGTGCCTCCAGAGCCCATGGGGACAGACTTAATGCACACTTTTACCCCTCAGGATGTCTTTCCATTGTAGCTAGTTCACACTGAGGAATAGATAAACAAACTTGTGGCTGTGGTGAAATGAGTCTGTAGCCCAGGAACTGGCAATTAACACAGAGCAGCCAACACTTAAGTTTTTTCTGTGGCATGGTACTAGGCTTTCATTTTTCCCAGTAGGCAAAGGTGGATGTTAAATCCTCACAAAATGGAATAAAGATGCATACACTGTGCACACTGCTTATCACAACTCAGTGTAAATTTTATATTACAGATTCACACTCATCCTATAAGAGATGATAGTGAGGACTGATACTAAGATCAAACTCCGTCTCCCCTGCGTGACCTCAATGATCAATTTTTTTTCAGCAAATGAACTAAATGGCTATTCAACCCAAGTCTCCTGAGTGCTATCTTGTAATAAGCAGAACACTTAGCAGATATCACTGTCATTACAAGGAGGACAGGTATAAAGCCCTTCCCAGGTCAATGGAAGTACCTTCATTGTTTGCTTCATTTCAGCCAGGCACCACTTCCACCTGCACAGCCAGAGAGCTGTCCTTGCATCTCACAAAGGAATGTTTTCCTGCAACATTCTAAGTGGCATTCCTCCATCCAGGTCACAAAATGAGGTTTGAAATGAGGTTTAATAATGTCTGTCTAAGGCAATGAATATCAGCGTTGTACAAGAAGGGTTAATGATATTAGTAATATTCTGCTTAAATCTTCATGAAGTCACCACTTTCAAGGTGTCATTGATCTTGTTTCATTTCTTTTTGAGCCCTTGCACTGAGATGGAAATAGTGTGAAGAAATACAGAGCTACAAATCAGGGAAGGCAGCACTAGTTGGGACAGTACCTTTGAGAGAAAAGAGAGCAAAGATACAAATAACCTCCTTCTCTCACTTGGATTTTTTTTATGATTTCCAGAACCTTGATGTTTTTATGGTCATGGACTTGGCTTGGGAGTTGAGCAAGTGGGTATGTCGATCCTAGAGGATAAGGGGCACCTATTCCAACTTTTAAACACAGCTAAGCATCAGTTTTGCTGCATACTGCAACAGCTAGGGCTCCCTGTACTCCAGCTAGCTCATCAGAAGCAAACTGTGAGAGCCCTACAATGCCATCAGAGATGCTGAATACACAACACAGCTGCCATCCTTGCACTTTTTGAGCATGCAGACATCAGCCTCCTGCTTGGAGATGGATGTTCACACTACTCCCAAGGCACTAAGGCAGTGTGAAGGGTCTGGCATCTACTGATGAGAGATACCAGCAGCTGTGTTTTCTTTGACACTGAACTGTCCCAGCAATGAGGCTGCTTGACAATTTGCATTAGAATTGTGTTTTTAACTAATTTTTTTCCCCAAAAAAATCCTTTAAAATTTGAAATTACATTTCACAAAAATCTTTAAAAATCTTGCTATTTTATGATTAGTTCATTGATGAAAATAAAATAATCTTCACTTTGTGTTGTGAGTATAAAAGTTGCAGCACAACATAGTCAATGATATGCTCATTACATGACCTCTCTGAAAAATGAGCTACCGGTAAGAAAAAGCTACTTATGAGCCACAAAGTCCCTGCTTAAGCACTCTTTGGAAGTTTAGACAGAACAAGGCCTTCAGGGCTTGGCTTTGGAACATACACACCTCCAGTAATGAGGAAAAACCGTCAGGAAAAAATATGTGAGTTTAATGTAAATAATTATATTCAGTCTCCCATGTTTGAACATTTTTTCTAATGTGAAAGACCTTCTTTAATAAGAAAGTGACTACTTGGTGTGTTTTGGATCCTAACCCAAGGGAATACACCCCCTCCCATCTATCTACACAGTGAAATCACATCTCTGAAGTTAATGACTCTGCATGAAGACTAACAGCCTCTTGCGCATCTCCTGTTGCACTACAGGGAGAATTCAGGACTTGCACACAAAAGCAGATGATTTCTGTTCCAGGACCATGATCCTTTTTCAGCTGGCTGCTGCGCTGATAATCACATTTGCTTTGTAACTGAAGCATGCTGGAAAACTTCCCCAGTTTGATTATCCCTTCCAGAGTTGGTGAAAGCATGCTTCTTTTTTTTTTTTTTTTTTTTTTTTTTTACCAAGTTATCTTGTTTAATCAGGACTAAGTAAACATATTACACACTAATAATAAAATCACTGGAAAGTCTCTACTTAATCTCTCTGATTTTCTTTAAAGGGTTCAAACAAAGACCAGCAGGATCTCTAATCTTATGATCAACAAAGTTACATCACTAGCAGCCTCTGTTTTATCTGTTTACAGATCAGGCTAATGTTGTTAGAGGGTGGTGACATTAACTGTTACTGTATCAGTAGATAGTGCAATTGCATTAGGCAGGCCAAACCTTGCTGCCACTTCTGGTTGCAATTGCTTAGAGGAAACTCCAGAGATTATTTTTAATACCACAAGACATGATTTTGGCTATGTTTGGATCTGCACATCAGTGTTGCCACTGAAGGAACTGTAGGAGCCTTCAATGAAGTCTCCAGCCATAGAGAAGAAGCTGCCCCAGCTGTGATGCATTTTCCTAGTGCATGCCCTTTTTCAGGGCCAGGCAACACCAACTAACTGACTATGGAGAGATGAACCAGGGGCAATGAGTTCAAGTGTGCTCCCCACTCCTTACCTCCAGATAATACTTGTCCCTCCACCTTCACACTCTGGATGCTCCCAGGGTGATACTGGATGCAGGCAGATAAGGATGCAACTGGCAAACCAGAGTCAATCACCAGCCCACAGAGAAGGCATTCTGAGATGCAGACTGCCTCCCATCTCAGCCATTGCACAGCTGCAACATCACCTTCCCTGCCCCCTCCCCAGGCTGTGCCCTGGAAAATGCAGCAGCTGATTATCATAATGCCTCCCACACAAGAGAGATGTGCTGGAAGGAGCATTAGTCCAAAGAGCCTCCCACAGCTCCTTGCTTGAAGTCAAAAGCCTGATCTAACCCTTAACAAACAGGAATAAAAGTGCAAGGGAAGGAATTTTAATTGGCTAACACTGTAAATGCTTTGAAGATGCTGTGTCACTATTGACTAACTTTCAGCACACCGGAGCCAGCCAGAGGGCAGCAATGTTAGTTTTGAACCCAGGATATTACTGTTACTGTGCCCTAGCGCCCCACTGTTAGCCCATATCTTCTCTTTTCATTGAATAGGTCTGTTGTACCTCATAGTGTCAATAAAATCTTGCCTTGCTTCTGTACTGAGTTTGTAGGGAGTGTTGATGTTGGTTTCTTCTCATACCTCTGTCTGGCACCATTCCACCACCAGCACATGGTTAACCCCCATGCAGTTTTGAGCACCCACAGTGCAGCAGTGTAGCTAACCACCTCCTCCATCCCACATCTTCCCAGGAGTCCCCTCTCTGTCCTGAGCTGAACAACACAGTGTAAGATGTTCCTCCATGCAGCTGCCAACGCAAAAAGAGCAGGGATAGACAAGAAAGGTGAGTCCATCTGGACTGACATGAAATCAGAAGTCTTTGGTTTGTCATCCAAGTGGGAACCTGAAAGGATGTACACTGAGGCCAAAAAAATGTTCCATATGGCACTCAGATACTAAGTATTTATCAGATAAGCTGATGAAGTTAAATTCATAAAGAGCTAATGCACAGCCTCATCACAATGCTTTCCAGAAGGCATGAGAACTGTCTTTGCATCTTCTGCTGAAGAAAGTCAGCAACTCAATTTCTCAGTCTTTTCAGGTAACCTAATCATAAGATACTGGGAGCTTTTACTCCCTTTTCCTCTAGTAAAGGTCCTTTTAATTAAAAATAAATGGCATCTGATATTTGTGTGTTTGATGCCCTTTGGGTCCTATGCGATCACACAAAAAGCTTAGGAATACTTCCACTATAAAGTGCAACATACAATGAAGCCTAGAGGAAGAAACCTCTGTGACTATTTTCTCCTCCCATAGGGATGTATGGGACTAACTCTGAAGCTTATGCACAAAAGTAAATGAGGCATTATTTATGGGAATTGTGCTGACATTGATAACCAAAAAAAATCACCATTTTACATTTTTTATTTGCATGCTACATTGTTTATGTAATGGTCCTTTTTAACAGCTCTTTTAACATATCCAGAAGACAACATCAAGCTTTTATTACACTCATTAACAGTTTCTTGGAAATTCCAGCCTCCAACAAGAAATTTCTTCACTGCTAATTTCTTCTCTGCTTTTAAATTACTAGTTACACATTTCCCCCTTCTTCTCCCTTCTTCTATCCCAGTTGTGTAGCCAGCATGAGAGTGTGCAGTGCATGTACACAGGCATAACCCATGCTAGAGGTAACTGCAATGGGAACAAGGGACTGCTGTCACAGATGGACAAACATCCCCCCACAAAGGATGGGGGAAGGGTTCCAGCACCCTCAGTTCCATCACTAGACTGTCTCTGACAGCATCCGAGTCCTCATGATGGCAAGAGTAACAAAATAGCACAAAAATAGTTCTACCATTACAAGGAAGTCTATTCATTGGTATACCCACATCTCGGTGAGGGCTTTAGAAACTTTAAGCCTATTCCTACAAAGGTCAGTAGGTGGTATTTGTGTTACCCTGAGACACTGAAATGCCTGAGTAAAAATAGACTGTTGAATGAGGGACCTTCTACAAATGAGTTTTCTAATAGCTTTGATATTGTTGTCAGCACAGATTTCATGGATGAGCTGAAACTAGACTGAACTTGCTGTGCCACCCAAGTTCATAAAAAACAGCAGGAGGAGCTTGGATGGAAAGGGGAGAAAGGCCCTAAAGGTGATTCCCACCACCTTTAATCCTAGACCAGTTGTCCAGAACAGCCCCAGTGGTCTCTCTGTGATTCACCATCATCTGGAAGAAATCATCTGAACCATCCCAGTTCTCAGACATGAGAGCATGCAAAATAGGTGAGAGACAAGTATACAGAATCCAGTAACATCAGCCTGAGAAAGTTCAGGTTGGATCTTTCTTTCAGACAAGCACTTCATATACATCATGACCTTCAGAGAGTGTAAACTCTTATCCTGTTGAGGTTATTTTAAATCAAAGGCCAGTGTGCCAGCAGCTGCACAAGTGAGGAATGCCTAAGAAAATAAATACCAGTTAGAGTGCTATTTAATGCCGTTAACTGCAGTGGGTGGAGGCTGGAGGGCAGTAGCTTTTAACAGGTTTTATTTGAAAGACTAACTCAGTGTGGTTGTCACGACAGTTGTCTTTGTGGCTGAAGTTGTATTGCTAACAGATGGAAATCTGGCAGCTTTTTCTAATTTATGCAGATGCTTTGCTGAAGGAGTTACCATCCTAAGTGATTCTAACATTAACCTTACACAAACCTTTCTCCACTGTGTTAATAAACAGAACATTTTAAGGCTGTTCTGCTCCAAACAGGCTCAGAAATATTCAACTGTGCCTCCCTTTTCATCTCTTCAGTTACTCTTACAATTTAACATTAAAATTCTTTTGCATAATATCTCTTACTAAACTGACAAACGGATATGTAGCAAAAGTCAGTCTAGTCCTCAAAATATCCATTTTAATTATAAAATTACCTACCAGGTTGTATCTTCATTAGTGAGCTAAGTTTGTGGACTGTCTTGTTCTTGAAAACTGGCACTCAGGATAATACCTAACAAGAATGATTTAACTAGAGAAGTATCTAAATTGGCAATCATTTAAAAGAACTGAATAATATTCTTAATAGATGTGTAATGTTTCATCTTTTTGCTTTGATTGGCACTTTTAAAATTGTTAACTCTTTTCAAACTGGAAACACATTGCCTCGTTCTGATCTGCACTGTATTACACACTATTGGGAGCACTAAGGCTCAGGAAAAATGCACCCACTGAGATGTTTTGAGACATTTTGTGCATATTATGTATCTCTGCCTGTTCTTTATAGAAAATTTTAGGAAATCAGAAGACCATGTTCATTTAATTTGCCCTCTAAGAGTTGTTTCAAAATGTAGGTGTTGTGGAACTTATTGACTGTAATGTATTTGTATAATCAATGCCCTGACAGCAAAGTTGAATAAGAAGGATACCTGCTATTAGAGCTGTGTCTTTTTGAGGTCACTAGTCGTGGGCATCCACACTGTAGGTGCCTTAAACAAATGAGACCAAAACTCTTAAACTACTCACTCTGTCTGTGTATGTATGTAAGACTTTGACCCTCAAAAGCTGAAGGCACTAGATATAGGCACTCTTTAAGGAACAAAGAAAATATGTAATGTAAAGAGATACACAGATCATTGGATTTCAGAGAGGAGTCAATATTAGTTTTGTTTCTTTGAGCATTGTTTGCATGAATCACGAGCCATCTTTTGGATATGAGCAGTCTAATTTGAACCAAGAAAGATGTGCTTCCTTAAATCATGTACTCACCCAAGAAACTAGAGGAGTTAGATCCTAAGCTTAGATGCCATACTCAGGCAGGCCAGATCTTTCCATGCAGACTTTCAACTGCATTTTTCCTTTGGTCATTGTCTTTACAGGCAACACAGATGCTTGCTTTTGGACACCTTTTCTATCACCAACTTAAAAGTTAAGCAGATGATATTTTTGTGGAAAGGATGACTATCTTTTTTTTCACATATTTACAGGGAGCCTGACTTACCTGTAACAAAGAATTGTCTACCTTTTCAGGGTGCAGTCTTGAGTGGTGGCAGCTTCAACTGTGAAGGAGTCTTCTAGCAACCCTAGGAGCATGGAGACATTATAGGCAGAGAAGAAAAGTGAGTGTTGGTTGCAATACAGGGAGCAAGTTTGCAGGCATGTAACTCAGGCTTTAGTGAAATGGCCTCTGTTTCCTGCCTGGAAAGCTCAGGCAGCTGTTACAGAGAGGAAAGCAGCTGCCTCAGTGGGGCAGAGATACTTGCCTTCTGCTGCTTTACATCCCATAGGAGGATCTTGGCTGCATATTAGTCTCTTCTCTTTTTCCCTAGTGATCAAGTGAGAAGAAATCTCAGATTGTAGTGACTAAACATACCCTGGAACTACTTGTAAGTAAAAATTTCCAGCCCCCTCCTGAGGGATCCATATAATTCTTTTGGATTGTGTTGCTGAAGTGACTAGATCATTTACTATTTCTTATTTATTTATACAGGCTTCTCTGTCAGGATGCTTCACCTGCAGAACATCAAGAAAGTGATAAACTTTCCCTTAAATCACTTCAACTTTAACATCCAGTGTCCCAGACAATTTCTACTGGAGCTCTATAAAAGGGATACAGACATTCAGGTGGCAGAACAAGGGCTGTGTTACAATAACAACTGAAGAGGATGAAAAGAAACAAGGGCTGTAGGAATATGTCCCAGTTGCTGTGACTTTGAAATGGTAACTCAGGAAGAGAAACAATCTCTGCTTGATCATAGATCTTGTTTTTCTGCCACTGGGACCAGGAGATTACAGGCTTCCTAGAGTGGTTTAGTAGTGCCCCATCTTTCTCTGAATGTGCACAGGAGAATCAGTGGCCACTTCTGAAATCCAGGGCATTCTGAAACAGAAAGGTCTTTCAGTTGCTTGACAAATGCTATGAAAGTACAGAGGGTTAGACAGGTTAGATGATATGTCAGGTGGGAAGTACTGTTAGTCCCAAACAGTTTTACAAGAAATCTAAACCATAAAAATCCAAATTCTGTGCATAAGTAATACTACACAATTGAGTCTAGTAAGCATTTATAACACCTCATGCCTCGGGTGTCTTGTGAACTAAAAAAGATCAAAGGCTGAGTGCCCTCAGCACACAGTCAGACCTTCAAGAAGGGGTCCAATATCCCTCCTAGTTGATGACTGCCTCACATGAAACACTGATCAGCTTGAAGAATAGGGCCCCAAATGCATATTTGGCACCCAGTTAAATTCTAGAGTAAGTATTTAGTATTTTTTTAATCAGCATTCGTTACATCCCAGTATAAACCACAGCTAAAAGAAATCACATGCACCTGGTTTAAATTTTGGTCATTAATTAACTAGCCTGTCACTAGCTAGCAAGAAGTCTTTAGAACAATAGCGCATATATTTTAGTTATTCAGTTAGTGTTATTGTTCATTTCTGCTATTTTTCCTACAATAGGCTATTTATTGTACACTTCACTTACAAAATTCCATTACTTACTAGGTAGAAATAATGCATGAGGTATGTCTCCAGCTGTTTTCAACTTTTGTGACCTATATAAACACTGAGCTTTGAAATAACTTCTGCTAACTTCTACTGAGAGTAAGTTAATTCCTAGGCTGACTGATGTTTTAAAGGCTATAAGTACACGTGGTCTCAAGTGAGTTTTATGTTTCATATTTCACCTCAAAACAAAGCTGAAACCTTCACATGTCTATCTAGAAAGCTGTAAATCAGTATCGTCTCCTTAACATATTTGTACTCTCACAGGTTTTGTACCCATATTAAAAGGGCATCTTTAACATTTGCAATACATTAAGTGACTCACACTGTAGTTTTCCCCAGGTAACAAAGTGCCTTGTCAAGTACAACTCCATAAATTCACTTGATGCTACACAAAGAAACAAAAAATGCAGTGTCACATTTAAATAAACCTACTGTAACTTTAAAAATACATAATGAACATGTCAGTCATAGTCATTTCTCCCTTCAAACCCAAGAAATAGAGATCACCAGAAACAAAATGCTATTCTTTGTAGCAATCAAAATACTAGACAAAGGCTTGTGTTCTGGTCTGTTCTTCTCTGTATTCTCACTACTTGTAGTTTTGTAGGATGCATTCATTTGAAAATGACATTTTCTGTTTATTCTAAGATTCAGTAAAACTGGAGTAGTCATTTTAGATGTATGAGTATACAAAACAAGAAGCAGTTCTTTATACAATCCAGTTTTAAACCTATGTAAGCAATTCCTTAGGTTGATTCACATTTGACTCTGCATGTAGAAATTTTCTGGGAAGCTTTACTTTCCTTATGGACAGAATCCACACTTGTACAATACAGCCATGCAAGGATCTTCAGCTTAAGGCAGTAAACCATGCAGAAAGTTGCTATGCCAGGATCAACAAATGTGGAGGTGACAGGGGGACACTCTGTTTCATCTTCCCAGAGGTTTTGAGTGAAGGATGAGTGAATGGTAGATGGAGGGCTGGAACTTGGTTTTCACTTCAAACCCACAAAATCTTAGCTCCTCTCTTCTTTTGTTTGCAGTGACAGTTGTTTACTGGACAAATCAAAACTCAGCCTTGAAGTATGGATTTCCAAGGCTTTGTTTGATTGTTTGTTCCTTTGATTATAGGCCTTGAAAAGACTGTTGTAAAAGTGTTTGCTAAGAAAAGCATTTAGCAACCAGATTACACATCTTTGACCAATTGCTCTAGAGGATTAATTTCAGCTAGAATTTTCTGAAGTTATTCTTTTTACCATCTAATAACAATCTGTTATTACATTTGTTCAAGCTAATTGACATTCAGTGCTTCAAGTCCAGGCTGAATGACATTCAATCTCATGAGCTAACATTTTACAAATTGAACAAAAGTTAGCCATGCCCAAGATTTTTCACATTAGCACGTAACAAAGGAACACAGTACATGACACCAGACTACCTATTCTGATTAAAAAGATGATTTCTCTCTGTTTTAGCCATGAAATTCCAAGTCAGTAAACAGAGACAAGTGGACTGTGAACCCAGGGTGAGAGGAAAGAAGGAGCTGGTAATGGAAGCATGAAGTTTAATGGATCTGTGGAAGACATCAGATACAACTGCTACCCAGAAATGTAAGATTTGAAAGCAAAATACGTTTCTTTTAAAGGTATTGTTGTAAAGAAAGTAACATTACCCTTTAGAGTCTCACCTTGTGGGTCTTCAAGGAAAGTTTATTCTCAGGGATGCTTGCTATGGACATAAGTCAGGACAATGCACTTGAAGTAGAGGTTGGAACAAAAGCGTGTCTTCCCTCTTTAAGACCTTGATATCTCAGCCTGAGACACACCTGGAAGAAATTATCACAGGTCTTATGTCAATCCTTCCAGAAGGATATCAAACCAGGCTTTATTATGGAATTATTTCCCTTCTTATCGGCTTGAATATTTGCACAATTTTGAAAAGACACTATTAGCCTCTTTTTCTTATTAGAAGAATTAGTGACTGAGGGATTTCTTCTTCCCTCTACATCTAATTGCACATCTAATCAGTTTGCCAGTGAGCTCTTTGGTCACTTAATAAGATTGTAGCAGAAATCATTGTTAAATATCATTAACTCAGACCAATGTTAATTTCCAATATGCCGATTAAAAGGTCAGAAGCATTTGGTATATTTTTTTGGTGCATTTGTACATAAGGGTACAGACATACCCAGGCTTTAGTCCTGTACTTTTGAGTATTTATGTTTTTTCATTATTAGATCACAGGCTGTGTAAACAAAACAAATGCAAACCAAGTAATTATAGAATGAGTGTCATGTGGCTCAGGCATGAAAAATCATTTCAATAGTCTTCAGCCATTTTTCTCCCTCCTCACTAATCCAACTTTGACAAATATATATATATAGTGTTAGGTTTATTTTTTAACTATCATTTTGTGGCTATTGATTTAGAAAAACAGGAAACCAAGGTTACCCGGTAATAGAAAATTGGCATTTATCCAAGGCAGCATCAGCTGAATCAACTGCCCTTGGCAGTCCTGTAAATTCATTGTAATGGTTGATCCTAATACATAACAGTTACACCTACTGCTGCTCATGCAATCTAGCAGAATGTGTTGCTAAATTTATCCCAGTATTTACCCGTACTGTGTCTATATATTCTGATTAACCTGACTGTCATCCTTCACCAATTCTAGCAATCAGCTATAGTGACTGACAGTCTTTCTAGTGTGAGACTAACTCTTTTGGCATCTGTCATCTGAAATGTTTTGTAAAATTAATAGATGTTTCCAATCCAGTTTAGAAATCTGAATTACCTAACTTGTAATTAATTTTCCTCAATAGAAGAGCCTAAAATGATATCTGTCCATCCAGTTTCCTCATCTGTTTATGTAAAGGCTCTGGTATTTGTGTGTGTGTGTTTCCTTCATAAAATGGTGTAATTCTTCAATGAAAGTAAAGAATTAAGTGCTTCTTATTCATGCACAGAATGGCATTAATAAAAACACCAAAAGCTGAGGTTACTCTGTTTCCTAACACATCCTGTTATTCCACCTGTCTTATTCAAAGACATTTAAGCCTTTTAAATCTATTCACTATCACTTTTTCCTACCAAAGGTTTCAAGTCTCATTTGCTCTCTGCCAAGCAAACTCATCAAAATCAAGATAGTTCTTTCCTGAGAAAGCAGTGTGGAAAAATTTTCTAACTTCCATAAATGCTAGATCACACATAGAAATTATCAGATGGTTGAAACAAATGTAACAAATGTGCTGTTTGGGAAGAATTAATAATACCAGGAAAGGGAAAAGAAGAAGCCACTGCTCATTAGTGGCGTAAGTATTATGAATCACAAGTTGTATCATGGATGCTGAACAACAGACAGAGCAGCAGCACTCTGAGCTTTTCAGTGAAAACTTTCAGTACCTCCTGAGCTGAACCACTGACCTAAAAGTTACAGGCAGATGATATATCATACATATTTCATGTTCATGAGTCATTTGGACTCTTGTTTTTTTAGCATGCCTAAAGGATCTTATTTGGCTTGATACAGAGTCATCAGAAGGTGTTCCAAACCAACACATACCTGTAGTTGGTAACTCTTGTTAATCAAGATTCAAAGGAACAAGGTTATTCCTCTATTTAAAATAATGCAAATAATTACTGTGAAGGTTTAAAGAGGTGATGTTAATTGTGCTGACCTCTAAGAAAGAATTGTCTGCTTGCAAGGAACTAAGGAATTAGCCCACATATTGTGTATCACCACAATTGCAAATTTATCCTCCACAAATTATATATGTTTCTCTTGTATAATAATGCCATAAACAATCTGACACATTTAATCTAGACTCTGACTATAGGTCCTTGCCAGAAAGTTCTGTAAACATAAAAAATAGCCCCTTAAAAATGAAAAAATAAAATTGTGCTAGATTAACCAGAACAAATTTTTCTTTGTAAAAATTAGAGGGAATTATAGTTGGAAATGAGAGGAGAGATGAACATTGATATGTGAAAAAGTAAAAGATCTGATAAGGTAGAACAAGGGCATGGATGTGAAGGAGAAGGAAAAATAAATATCTAAGAACATATAATTAATCCCATTATGCACATAGGTTATTAATAGTGGTGCTGAGGTGTGGTGAAATTGTTCTTGGGTTCATTCTCCCCCAAACAGAGGCCAGTGGAAAGTCTTAGTCCTCTGTGTATGGGTGAGTGACAAGAAGAAAGTAATCTGCAAATTACATAATCATGTGCTGCTTTCCAGGAGGAAGCAGAAACTGAATTTTCAATGAGGATACAAGGGTCTTCCAACTAGTGGACAAGAATTAGTGTAGTAGCAATAACCAGAAGTATGGGTGAAGGTTGCTCAATGTTGCCATAGTCACTTTTGAAGTACCAGCTCTGTAAATGCTTTGAGAGGTGTGTGATCACTGCAGGCCTGCACTGCAGAAGAAAGCTGAGCTCTATCACAGCAAATGCCATTCAAAGATGTTTGGTGCTAACACAGCTGCTCATAAAACTTAGTAGGGTGTTGTTGGGAACAAGAAAATTGAAGTAGCAGCTGATGCTGTCCAGCTGGAGACTTACCACTTTTAAACTGATACAAGTTCTTTCCTATTGGAAGTTTTCATTCTTAACTTTAACATTTATTTTAACAAAGTCAGGGCTAGAAGAATCATCACAGAAATAACCTTTCTAAGGCTTGTTACAGGATGGAGATGATTCATCAAGGCATGTTTCATTGCAATCACATCAATAATGTTGTCAAAATATGCTTTCAGAAGTATTGTGTGAGAAGTACTGTATTCAAACAGCCCCAAGAACATGAAGCTATCCTTTTAAGCCAAATTTCAACTTCTGCATAGAGCTAATGATGAAAACAGGACCTGCCTTGAATGAAGCTCTCTTTTATGTATCCTTCTTTCCTCTGAAATACTGAGTACGATTTAAAAACTACCAATTATGAATCTGTTTATTTACATGAGGCTTTTATTTTGGTTAGTTTAGAAATGATGATGTATAGAAATACACTGAGTACTAAGGGCAACATGTAATGTGTGTATTTCTGATATCCTGCTTATCACAGAATGTATTTTATTTATTTCAGCTTATAAATGAAGTAATGTTAAAATTTCCCATTCAGTGTGGCTTGGGTTACCTTTTGGAGAAAAAAAGAAACACAAAACCCTCCTAAAGCTTGGATGGTTCTTTCCAGCATTCTTCTGAAACTTTTCCAGTCTCTCATTTTGCACCCTCTGGGCCATATTAAGTTATAATTAATAAAATCTTGTCATGAGGAGCTTCCTATTAATTTAAATCACTTCCCAGAGTTTTCTTTCCATTTAGTTCTGTTTAGCTGAATGTTTACTGATGAGTCAATTAGCCACTGCTTTGTTTGTTCAACTTAATGTCATCACATCACCATGAGATCACCACAGCAAACATTCATCAACAACAGCATTGTCATGTCTGTCTGGTTGCTACAGGCTGGCCTCAGGCTGTCCACATCCAGGAGTCTCGCTGGTCAGTGTCCTTGGGTCAGGCTAAAACATACCTGGGGAACTAATATGGGGCATGGGGATTAGACATGATTTTCAATCACTGACGAAGATCACCCCTTCATATAGTGCAACTCCTCAAGCCTGACCTAAGGAAGAAGAGCAGTTTGTAAAGACAGCCATGACAAGAAGCTGAGTGCAAGTGAGTTGATGTGATGATATTTGAAAAGTCATAGCAGGCAATTGAAGTGCCTTGTGAATGTAAGAAGGGAATCATCGCACCCATTTTGAAAAAAAAGGATAAAGGACAACCCTGGGAGCCACCAACCTGTCAGCCTTACGTCTGTGCCTGGGAAGATCATGGAACATATTCCCCTAGAAGCTATGCTAAGGCACATGGGGATGGGGAGGTGATTCGAGACAGCCAGCAGGGCTTCACTAAGGGCAAGTCCTGTCTGAGTAATCTAGAGGCCTTCTATGATGGAGTGACTACATCAGTGGACAAGGGAAGAACTATGGATGTTATTTATCTGCACTTCTGTAAGGCCTTTGACATGGTATCATACAACATACTTTTCTCTAAATTGGAGAGGTATGGATTTGATGAGTGGACTGTTCAGTGAATAACAAATTCGTTAGAGAGTAGTGGTGAATGGCATGATGTCCAGATGGAGATCGGTGACAAGAGATATCCCTCAGAGGTCTGTACTAGGACCAGTGCTGTATAATATCTTCATCAATGTCATCGACAGTGGAATCGTGTACCCTCAGCAAGTTTGCAGGTGTCACTAAACTGTGTGGTGTATTTGACACTCCTGAGGGATTGGATGCCATGCAGAGGGACCTGGACAAGCTTAAGAAAGCTCTGGAGCCCGCAACACAGGAAGGACATTAACCTGTTGGAGTGGGTCCAGGGGAGGGCCACAGAAATGATCAGAGGTCTGGAACATCTCACCTGCAAAGGAAGGCTGAAAGAGTTGGGGTTGTTCAGCCTGGAGGAGAGAAGACTCCAGGGAAATCTTATTGCAGCCTTCCAGTATCTGAAGGACGTCTACATGAAATCTGGGGAGACATTTTTTACAAGGGCTTGTAGTGATAGGAGAAGGTAGAATATACTGGCTATTGTTTTGGGGGCTCTAATCAGAAGGCATAACATATATCAGTATGAGGCCAGGTTGGACACGTTGGAGGTCACGCTAACATATAGGTCAGAAATTAAGCTTGGGTGCTGAAGACAGTGCCTTATACACAAAGGGCCACTAAAAAGTGTTTTGGCAAACTTTTATTGGCTCCTGACACTTTCAGTCCTATTGCTATTTTACCTTGTGACCCGAATGCTGAACCACCACCAGTCTGAATTTTGTACAACCCTGGGGAGCAAGTAGCTTTTGTTGCCTCGTTTTTGTACAAGGTCAGTGAAGCAAATCCTTACTGAAGCTAAGCTTTTCAAGTGACTTTCCCTACAAGTCATGTCAGAAACATCCAATAACACAGACTTGCTGCTGATCTTGTCCATCCTGTGGAACAGCATAGGACTTCCTCTAGATTAATCTACAGGCATCAAAATAAGGCTCTTTTTTTTGGTGCAGTGAGGATAGGATCCTTTCACAGAGATGCGAAAAATCTAAATAATTCTCTAAGAGAGCCTGTTGCTTTCATGGTTTAAACAAGTAATACAATTGGGGTCCTAACTAAGAAACTTCCTCTAGTTGGGCTGAATGTGGTTGGAGAAGAGGCTTGTGAGTGACCCTTTAAAAAAGAGTGCTATTTTGCTCTGCTCTGAAAACATTTTAAAATTTAGCAATCCATCCCCAGATTTTAGCAAGGGCATAAGTGGAGTAACAAGCTGTTACAAGGGGAGCAAAAATTTGTTTTGATAGCTGGTCATGAAGGATATCTAAGCTAACAAGGTCAGGCTGGTCCTCAAATTCTGTGATGTTGGGAAGTGAGAAGAATCAAGGAGCTGCACAGCTTCCACCACATGATCTGTGTCTTCCATATGGTACAGGCTCTAGGTCCTAATAATATTCTGGCACCAATGCATATTAACAGTGCAATTTCAATAATCAGCATATTTTGTTAAATAATTGTTAGGCTGATGGTTATAAGAGGTGACACTGCCAATATCTCATAAAGGCTGAAAGAAATATTTCCCATTTCCACGCTGCATAAACAAAGCATGCCAGACAACCTCAGGAATGCTAATGATCTCCAGTACTTTAGTATATTAAGTATTCATCAATTGAGCACAGACCACAACAATGTTCTGAGAGTCCTTAAACACATGAGAAACACATGAGAAATGATGTAAAGTTTATATGAGCTCATATAATATTAGTTGGTTATAGAGTCAAGCATAAGATCATAGAAATCAGGTCATGTGTACCATATCTTCCCTACGAGAAGGTTGTGCCCTACATTATATTTGCTGGTGCCATATCCAACCCAGACTTAATTGACTCAAGCAATGAGTCATCCACTGCTTCCCCTATGGCATTATTCCCCGATCTAATAGATTACATTGTTGGGACTTTTTTTTTTCCCTGATATTCAGACTTCACTGTCCTTAATTTCA
Source organism: Megaceryle torquata (assembly GCA_024611175.1). Taxonomy (NCBI): domain Eukaryota; kingdom Metazoa; phylum Chordata; class Aves; order Coraciiformes; family Cerylidae; genus Megaceryle; species Megaceryle torquata. The sequence continues at coordinate 49,005 of JANIJG010016437.1, forward strand.
TCCCATTATATAATACCTCACACTTATGTTGTAACTGCTATCCAAAAGCTTTGCAAGTGTTAATTCAGTTTCATAATAGCCCCCCATGAAGTAGATAAGTTCTGAATCATAGATGCAAAAACCCAAGTAACTTGCCATAGGCTGCATATGGGATAGTATCAAACACAGCTGGGTCTAGCTCATTGACTGGGAGGTGTTTGTATGCAGTTTATGTGACAATCAAGACATACAAACTCTTTCCCAGGATGTAGCTCTAACCTCTCTCGTTCAAGTGCCTCTTTGCACTGTGAAAAACAGTTTATTCCTTCATTAATATTTGTGCCTTTCAAACATTCATACGTATATCTTTCCCTAGTCATTATTTTTATTATGTTGATATTTGTTCCATACATAAATAAACCAAGACCTTTATTATTTTGCTCTTTCCTTTTGACTCTCTGATCTGGAGACATGTCTTTGCAGATTATGTGCCCCAGAATGATACTCTGTGTAGTTTATGGAGATAAATCATGCTGTGACTGTTAGCCTCCCAGGCTGTGACACAATATGAGGAGTATAATCCAGCTGGCTGTTCCAGAATTTGTCAGCTGAGACACAGTAGCTCACTGTGCATGTGCTGTTATCCTATTGTGAAGCAAAGTAATGTGGGTTCATGTGAATAACCATCAACTGACCCTTTTTTTCCACAGCATGCAGCAATGTATCTCACTCAGTTACCACATCTCTAACAGTTGGGGGACGAGAACCCCTATAGGCCCGCACAGGCTTTCTGTTTGACAAACCCTTAATTTTCTTTAATATAAGCATTTGGTTTTAGAATTCAAAATTAGGAATAGCATTTTATTGCATGTATCAGAACAGGATGTCAGGTTTCTAATAAACAACTCTTGCAATATTCTAGATCATAATGCAAATACAGACAAGAACTAGAAATCTTCTGGCTGCTTTGAAAATGTCTTTAGTTTTCATTTCTCTTGATGAATATAATTGATTTCTAAGTACTTACCCTCAAATTGCTTATTAGATTTGGGGTGATATTTATCTGACAACTGTTTTTCAAAATCAAAATTAACTTTATTGCTTATTTTTGTTTCTATAACACTTCCCTTACAGATTATTTTGTAACATCTTTTTGCTGTCCTCCCTGATTTTTCTACCCTCTCTTAATGAATGAAAAAGTAGAGTGGATTATGGAGATTCCTGACATCTAAAATTCAAGATGCTTTAATGTGGCAGAAATGCATATTTACAAAAATTTCTAAAGTGATGAGGGACTCAACATTTTTCTGTGTTCTGCTGCATGCAACATAACAGCTCATAATATATGCAAAGGTTGTCTCCTGCAAGAAGGTTTTGGTACAGGATCTTCCCTGAAATAACCTTTATGCAATACCCATCACTCCTTCACCCTGCCAGCAAAAGCAAACTCATGTAAGTTGTCACAGCTGCATACCTAATAGGTGTTTCTGAGGTATTTACTTAACTTTGAAATTGCTTTTAAAAAGGTTCACAAAAACTGAGGCTAACATCTTCCATTTGCCATCCCTGCAGCTCACAGACCTCAAGAAAAAAAAAAAATCTGCTACTTGTGCATAATTAAAGGATCTGCAAACTACCAGTCAAGATAAAAAGATCAAGGGCTATCATAAATCTTGCTACTTCATGGGATGAGCTCACCAGCAAGCAACAGAAAAAGATGTGTATTTTCTTTCTATAAGGATTAGTTGCTCAGTTTATTTCTTACTCAGTATCTGCCATGGAGCTCTACTTAAGGACACAATGTAATCCTTTTTTTAGGTTAACTCCTGTGTCCAAAAATGTTGTCAAATTATTTGTTATCTGGTCTGATATTTAGCAAGGGACAACACTGAACCGAGCTAGTGTGGAATTTTATTTATTTACTTCATGGGAAAGTCTTTATGGATCAACGCTGAAGGTTTTCCATGGAAATGTGTCAACACAGATAAAGGTTTTGCCAGGAAAGTTTCCTACTGTCCAGAAACCAAGCTGAGAGAGACCCAGGGAAGAGCAGAGGACTCAAGCTGATGGAAGCAGAGAATTAAGTATCTGTCTTCTCCATATATTTTGCCCTTGATAACAGTTCTAATTAGTAGGCCGCAGCCATGCTGCTTACATCTCTTTTCTCTTTTTTTTTGAAGATGTTGAAAAAACTTTTTTTTTTTTTTTCCTTTGTTTCCTATTTTTACTACAGGAAGGTTTTGAGTTGATCACACTGTAGAACATTGATAAACAGTGAAGCCTGCAAAATATTTCTTGCTTTCTATGCATTCCTAATATTATACTAGAAATCAAGAACAATTTCTTCTTAGGACTCTGTGTAGTCACAATGAATCTGGAAGCAGAACTTCTTAACTGTCTTGTTCTACACTCTGCAGAGAAGCATAGGTGAAACCATATTATGTTGTCAATGCCTCTCTTAGCAGATAACCCCAAATTGCTTCCTTCTTCCACCAAAATCTTTCTCTTCATCTATGAAAATCAATAAAATACTGGAAGAATCTATGTGTGGAGGTGCAATTTCTGGAAAAAAAAAAGTTCAGACTTCTCTGTTCACAAAAGGTTATTTGGGAGTGAAGAATTCATTTTACTGTCGGTGTACACTGTGCAGTAAACAAGAAAAAAAAGAGCAAGAGACCAGGCAACACCGTTTTCTTTAAGAGAATAAAGAATACCTGTTTCTGATAACTTCTGAAGAAGTATGATTAACCACCCCTATTTTTCAGTACAGATATGACATAAAAGCTATCTCAAAGCCAGCTTAGGCTTTGTGGATTTTTTTTTTTTTTTTTTTGGTGCTTGGTGACATTGACTCCTCTTCTTTCTTTACTTACTTAACATTAAATAACTGCATTTCCTTTTGAATCTTTTAATATATTTTAAGGTACTAAAAGGAATAGTAATAATGTTGATTAAAAATTTTGAACTCAAGCTCTATACCAGCATAATCAATCATAAACCATTTTCAGGTCAATAAATAATCTAACTGGTTTGCAGAGAGACCAAGAAAAAAATATTCCAAGTTCAGTGTTATTCTTTTGGTGGGCTTGGGGGCTTTTTGGTTTTGGTGATATTTTCCTTTCAGTTGTGCTAATGGTTTAGCACTTGATGAATCTCCAAAACTTGGTACCTTTGCTCTAGGAAACCTTGAAAACTCTTCCAGGACTGTTAGTCTCATAAATCAGCAAAATTCAGTAGTGGGAAACATAGGAAATTTCCATGTGTCCTACATTTATAGCAAATTATCAGTTTCAGATCTCTGCAAAAATGAATATTTTTTCTTATTGTTATATTTTTATCTTTTTTTTTTTTTTTGCCTATTAGATTGCATAAAGTATCACTTTTACAAACAGATAGGGAGCAGGAAAGGCAAATAAAGTAGACATGATGCTTTGACCCATTCTACCTGTGCAGGGTGACTGTCCTGTTGCTGTAGTAACGCTTCCTCTGCCTCACTTGAGCTCATGGCTTTCACAGCCACAGAAGAGACTATTTAAAATCACTTTGATGCATCAGACAGCCAAGAGCACATGGGATTACCACCCCTTTTAACACTAGAGGGAATGCAGTTGTTGCTGCTAATTATGATTGCTTACAGGCAATCTCTAGTAATACTCATCTAGACAATCTTACTTTCTCCATCAGAACCAAATTTGGACATAGCAAAAAGTAAAAGCAGTGTGTAAGTCAAAGCTGAGAACAGCCAAGTGAGTGTTACTACAGGTTATTTCTGTGTCTTTCCTACTAGTTTTTGGCACACACACACATATGTAAAACAAAACACATGAATGACCGTACTTAACATGTCTAACCCTGTTGGATCCTTCAGTCTTCAGCTACAATGAACTCCCAGGGGAAGCATTAAATTTCTTCAGTGTTAGCCTCTCATGTCATATGAGATTCTGTAGAGTACCCAGTACAACCTCCAGTTTTGGCTTTAGAAGGATATGGGTCTGTCATGGAACCCAAAGTCCTTCCTACCAGCATTATGTGGGTGGCTTAGCTACCTTAGAGCATCTTAAATGTCCTGATAGACCTATATTTTGGCAATCCTGCTCCCTGTGTGTGAAAACTGGAATGAGGCAACATCTCATCAGAGGTAGATTTATTTTTGAAGTTTTGACAGAGGTTCAGCAGGACAACTTTTCTGTACAACTACTGGGGTAGTCATAACTGCACTGAGGTAAAGGCCTTTCATGGAACTGCTTACTGTCCAGGGCTTTCTACACATCCACAGTTAAACTCTTTGGGAGCTACTTTGTAAAACAAAAACCTCCACTGTGCCTGTGGTGGCCTGGAAGTGAAACATGGGACATCCATTCCTTGGGAATAAATGCATCAACATGCCCTGTCTGGGACTGCAGAGAGGTGTGAGATACAGTACACAGGGCTGCATGGGGCTCTCTTGGTGAGAAGAGGATGACATGACCATCGCACACCAGCCCTTGACCTCCCTGCAGCACTAATGCTGGCCCTCCAACCAAGCAGTCAAAGGAGAAAATCCAGGAGAACTGGTCTTCCCTGAGGAAATCTGCTGTTGAGGACAGGAGCAGGCTAGCTTTCAGCTGACATCACAGCAAGTCCAGGCTGAGTGCAGCCCTGTAAATGGAGTTGTGGGAGCACAAGGGAAAATTCTGACCTAGCAAGTTTCAAAAAAGAGGTGCATTCTCAGCTTTTTTATAGTCAAAGTGGGAATGGACATGATTTAAAGTTGTTCAGCTTTAAAAAAATAATAACAATAAAACAATAAAAACAATAACAAAAAAAAAAAAAAAAAAAAAAAAAAAAAAAAAAAAAAAAAAAAACCCAACCCCACTAACCCCCTTTTTCCCCCC